>CM054184.1:31422700-31667700 GCA_028829895.1 Sinotaia quadrata
GATTATAACTATAACAGACGTGGGGACGATGAAGATGAAGAGCCACTAATATCATCCTCACAGATGTCCGTAATAGAGAAACGAAAGACTCGCTTCGGAGTGGATGCAAATCTGCATGCGTGCGATCAGTACGAAGATCAACAAGGAAATTACACAGAGTCTTCGTCTTCCCCATCTGTTTGGTCAGCCGTAGAGAGTAGTGCCTCCCCACAAGTACCCAGCTATAGTTTCGGTCGTCAAAGGTCATACAATTGTTCACTGGCATATGATGAGTCAGACAGTCACTCAGATGGTTCTAGCAATCCACGCAGACCACGTCTACCATCGCTGTTTCATAAACACTTGGAAGGCACCTCTCGTGTACGCATTCACCGTCAGTCGGATTACCCACAACTCCAGAAATTTCACCAGTATCGCCCTCCGTCCACTAAGCCAATCCAAAGTTCAAAGGTCAAACGAATATCTAACACTGAGAGCAACCGGAAGAAATACAGTTCAAATTGGAAGCATTGTGACGACTTCGAACGACGACGACAGAGGAAGAGCCGAAGAGACACGCAATTGGAAGAGGGCGACACAACAGAAAGCTCGCAGATCATGGTTAGCGAAGGTTTTGAGCAATGCGCGTCACGTGTAGAAGGTCTCCAGTCTTCTGGATCTCGGGGGCATGCCAGACCCGCATCATCCAAATTCTATATTACAGCCAGGATGCCATCAGAATACCCTGATACAGCCAAGGAGATGTCATCAAAATACCATGATACAGACAGGGAGATACCATCAAAATTCCATGTTACAGCCAAGGAGATGTCATCAAAATACCATGATACAGACAGGGAGATGTCATCAAAATTCTATGATACAGTCAGGGAGATGTCATCAAAATTCCATGATACAAACAGAGAGATGCCGTCAAAATACCATGAAATAGACAAAGAGATTCTATCAAAGACCTTTCATTCAGCAAAAGAAACATTATCAAAGTGCCATGATGCAGGCGAAGCGCCAGTATCAAACATCTATGATAGAGCCAGGGAGACGAAATCAAAGGATCCTAACAGAGCCACAGATAATGCATCAAAGAACCATCATACAAAATGCCGAGTCGCAGCTGTGGAAATGCCAACAGGATACTATGAATCAGCCAGAGAGACATCATCAAAGAACAATGTTACAGTCCTTAAGACATCATCGAATTGCCGTCATACATCTGGGGAGGTATTGTTCAAAGCCCATGAACCAGCTCGTAAGACGTCATCGAAAAGCGATAATACAGCTCATAAGACGTCATCGAAAAGCGATAATACAGCTCATAAGACGTCATCGAAAAGCGATAATACAGATAGGAAGACGTCGTCAAAGACGCACTCTTCAAGGCTGAATTCGATTCAGAAGTTAGCTCCTGTCAATGATGTATTCAGTAATAAGGAACACAGTATGTCAAAGCGGAAAATATGCGAACTTTCTAGTAAAAAGCGTCAAAAGAATTTCAACCACGTAAGACGACTGGTCTCAATTTTTAATACTCAATGTCACAACGCCAAGTTATCGTCTACTGTTCGAAAAGATGGTGCACCCATCCCGTTTCCATGGGTAATGAAGGCACTCCCCGCTGTGCACAAACTTCGAGCTGTCAAATCCGCCCCCGCAGTTGTCCCTGCTTGTCGTCACGTGAGATCGACAAACTATATTTAGTTCCCAGGGCACAAAACAAACTTGACACGTTTAGAACGCTATTATTATTAGCGTCAAAGTTCCTCTTTGTCATGGCTGCATGTGGATTTCATCAACAGTTTGAAGTATATTTCTCTTCTCTGAAAGGTAAAATGCATGCTCAGTGACATTTGCAGAATTAGAAAAATCTGCTCATCCCTTCCAAAGTACTCACTTTATGTTTAGACTAGTTAGAAAAAGTAGATAATTATGAAGAAAAGAACACCACTTATCCAGTTCCCATATGCAAATGACAATAGCGTGAATATAAAAAAACCATTTATAATAACTGTTTTGGAACTGATATATAGAATATAATTTATAGACATATATATATTTTTTCTTTCTAATAAATAATTTTTACAAGATTTCATTTATATCGATAATTTTACAGGAAATATGCTGACTGACGATTAGAGACATTTTATATAAATACATTTATGTTTACTCTATGTATTGTATATAAATTACATGATATAACTGCTAATTTGTCTGTTGTTTTAAATTGTTGTGACCTTATAAATCAATGGCAATGCTCATGGATCTTCCAAGAAAAAATGTGTACATATCAAGTCCAGAGTTATTTTTAGGCGTCTCTCCTCCTACATCCACACTTGGAGGAAACGTACTGCTGTTCGACAGACGGGAATTAGATCTGTCTGCCATTTAAAATGCAGTTAGCCTATCATTTGTATCTAGAAATAATAATTTGTTTGGAATTTAAAATGCAATCAGTCAGTCATTTGCATCTAAAAGTAATAATTGTTTGCCATTTAAAATGCCATCTGCCATTGTGTCTAGAAATAATCATGCATTTTCCATTTAAAATGCAATCAGTCAAGTGTATCTAGAAATAATCATGTGTGTACCATTTCAAATGCAATCAGTCTATCACTTGTATCTAGAAACAATCATTTGTTTATCATTTCAAATGCCATCAGTCTGTAATTTGCCATCACATTTGTTTGCCATTTAAAATGCAACCAGTCTATCAAATGTATCTAAAAATAATTATAATCTATTTGCCATAAGTCAGTCATTTATATCTAGAAACAATCTGCCTGGTTATTAAAGTGTCAAGAAACAATCTGCCTGGTTATTCAAGTGTCAAGAAACAATCTGCCTTTTATATAGAAAATCTGCTGCCCGATAATGCTTATTAAAGGAAATAACCCGAAGCAGTGGTTAATGTAGAATTTACTTTCTCTTCTTAATATACTAAAAGCTTTATTCAATTTAAAATGCTGCAATTTATTTTAATACCGAGGTTGGTTTCAGTCAAAATACAGAAACACTTTATACTTTATACGTGTCATTTGATCAATCGCATACCTTGGCTGAAATTAGTACTTACTGTTTAGTACTAGAATCAGTAGAATACAAAATGATTCATCTGAGATCTATGAATAAATATATTATCAATCAAACACGTATAACAAATAAACTCTAGCATAATATTCTTTAATGATTACAAAGAGTCTAATAATAATTTGTTTCTTACGTCAATATTGCAGTGAACAACTTTCTTATATTAAATTCATTATTATTAAATTAAATGGGGATATTTTATTCTTCACTTTCTTAAATAAAAAACGTTTAAGTTACATTTCTAAACTCTGAACAACTTTCTTATTAAATTCATTATTATTAAATTAAATGGGGATATTTTATTCTTCATTTTCTTAAATAAAAAGCGTTTAAATCACATTTCTAAACTCTGAACAACTTTCTTATTAAATTCATTATTATTAAATTAAAGGGAGATGTTTTATTCTTCACTTTTTTAAATAAACTCTAGAAAAATCTTAGTAAAGTCTAGAGCAGGGACGGGCAACATACGGCCCGCGGGCCGGGTCCGGCCCGCGAAGGGATTTTGACCGGCCCACTGACTGTTTCTGGCTGTACATGGTAATGTGGCCCGCGTCCACATCCCGCCGCAATCTCCCACTACTTTCTTACTGCGTCGCAGTTAATAGTAACTGTTAGTTATTCTTTGATTGTTTTCGGTTAGATTTAGAATTTACAATAAAATTTTTATCATTTTTTTTTTTTTGCCAAGAAACATAAAGTTGACAGCAAGTGTAGCCATTTAACAACACTGGATGCCTAAGTACTTTTTCACAAAAGTCGGCAAGATAGCAGTATGTTTGTTGTGCAGTGAAAGTGTTGCCATGTTGAAAGAGTACAACATTAGTCGCCATGGTAATGTGGCCCCGTCCACATCCTGCTGCAATCTGTGTGGCAGTAATAGTGACTATTAGTTATTCTTTGGTTGTTTTCGGTTAGATTTAGAATTTACAATAAAATTTTTATCATGGGTTTTGCCAAAAAACGTAAAGTTGACAGGGAGTGTCCTGCATTTAACAAAGATTGGATGCCTAAGTACTTTTTTACAGAAGTCGGCAAGAAACAAAGCAGTATGTTTGCTGTGCAGTGAAAGTGTTGCCGTGTTGAAAGAGTACAACATTAGCCGCCATTATGCGACGAAACATGCAGGCTATGGCAGCACTTTATCAGCAGCGGAACGGCAAACAAAAGCAACAGAACTGGACAGAAAACTTGTAAAGCAGAAGAATGTATTCGGAAAAGTCAAAATAGCCCAGAAAGCTGCTACTCATGCCAGCTTTGTGGTCGCATACAACATTGCTAAGCACAGTAAATCGTTCTGTGATGGTGAATTTGTCAAAAAGTGCATGCTCACTGTAGCTGATCAAGTCTGTCTAGAACACAGAAAGAAGTTTGAAGAAGTCAGTTTGTCGAGAAGAACTGTGGCTCGCCACATTGAAACAATTGGTGAAGACCTGACATCACAACTGAAAGGGCGTGTACCTTAATTTCAGCTGTTTTCCCTGGCATTGGATGAAAGCACTGACATCGATGACACTGCACAGTTGCTCATCTTTGTACGAGGCATTTCAGAAAACTTTGAAATCACAGAATTGCTGTCAATGGAATCAATGAAAGACACTACTACCGGGGAAGATATTTTCGAATGTGTGGAAAATGCCTTGCACACAATGCAATTACCATGGCAGAAAATGGTAAGTGTTACTACGGATGGTTCTCCATCTTTGACAGGAAAGAAAGTTGGTCTACTGAAGAGACTGGGTGACCATGTTGCAGAGGTCGATTGCACCAGGGAATTGATATTTCAACATTGCCTAATACACCAGGAAGTGCTGTGTAAAAGTGTGCTTGACATGAAATATGTTGTGGATCCAGTTGTGAAAATTGTTAATTTCATCAGGGCGAGAGGTCTAAATCACAGACAGTTTATCACACTTCTGGAAGATTGCGGTTCTGATCACAGTGGTGTTTTGTATCATACCGCTGTACGCTGGTTGGGTTTGGGGAAAGTTCTGAGACTGTCTGGGACCTGAAAACAGAAATCTTACTGTTTTTGGAGATGAAAGGGAAATATACAGAATATCCTCAACTCAGAAAATCAGAATGGCTGTCAGATCTGGCGTTTGCAGTTGATCTCTTTGAACATATGAATGAACTGAACACCAGACTTCAAGGGAAGGGCACTTTTGCTCACGAAATGTACTCAAAAGTGAAGGCATTCAAGGTGAAGCTAAAACTGTTTTCTCGCCAGTTCAGTCAGAATATCACAACACACTTTCCAACACTCGAAACTATGGCACCCCAGATGATGTCAACTGAGAAGTACACCCATATGATATCTGCACTAGACAATGAATTTTCTCGTCGTTTTGCGGACTTTCAGAAACTTGCTGCTGAGTTTGATATCTTATCACCGTTTACAACTGACTTTGAAAAGGCGCCGGATGCTCTACAGCTGGAACTGGTTGATCTGCAGTGTGACTCTACCCTGAAAGAGAAATTCCAATCTGAAAGCATTGACACATTTTATGCGTCACTGAATGAGTCCAAGTTTGCCAACCTGAGAAAGATGGCCATGAAACTACTTGTTCTGTTCGGATCTACATACATTTGCGAACAAACATTTTCGACCATGAACATTAACAAGACAAAGCTGCGTTCCAATCTAACTGATGTTTACGTGCAGTCTTTACTGAGAATTTCTACGTCCGACATGCAGCCAGAGTTCAAACAACTTGTTGAAAACTTTGATCGACCACAGATGTCTCATTGACTTCAGCAGCTATTGAAGTACATTACGTTAAATTCATTAATACTGTTTTTGGTCTCTATGCTTTAATGTTTACAAGTTTAAAGTTTACATTAAATACGATTTATTCCTTGCATAGGTGGATTAATACGCGATTAAGGTATTGATTTAGTAATCCGGCCCGCCAAGGACTTCATTTTCTCATACCCGGCCCGCCGACTGAAGAAGTTGCCCACCCCTGGTCTAGAGACTAGTTTACGTTCCCAATGCCTTGTACTAGTATACTATTGCAATACAGAATGCCTTTCTGACAACACTCTGTTGAATATAATTATATAATTACCACGTCTCTTCCTTGTGAAGAGCATCAGACATTGATATTGTTTTGTATAGATTTCTTAAACTGTTGAATTAATGACATGTTGCATCTTATGACTACTGCAGCAGCTACTTATAATAAATGTTACACTCGTCATTCCAGCATTGTAAGTGGACAGTAATGTTCCTTGAATGACATGCACTAACAATAATGAATGAGAGTAAATTACATGAACATGTTCAGAGAAAGAACTGTTTTTGTCTCGTGACGGTTGCGTCAGAATCCGTACACAATGTTGTGTCTTAAAATAAAGAAGTAATACGGTTGTCCCGTGAAGCTTGTGTCTGAATTTCTGGTAATGGGATTGTCCCGTAATGCTTGCGTCAGAGTCTATTAATGGTTTAATGTCTTGAGAGTGAAAGAATTAAATCATTGAGAAATTTTACTAAGACTGTCCCGTAAAACTTGCGTCGGAATCCGTATACATTGTTCTCATATCTTAAGATTGACAGAAGTATAATCAATACTAGGGTTTTCCTGTAAAACCTGCTTCTCAATGTCTACACATTTAGTGCACTAGTAATCTCTGATCGTATTATCACTGATTCCCTTGAACAGTTCATCTATAACCTGACACGATACCTAAACATGACTGGGTCTCACAGTTACTTGTAAGATACAGATCTCTCTTTGTAACAATCTGTAGGATGTACTGAGTCTTATAGGGCTCACGACATTTGATGCAACTCTATTTTATGACGATGACTTTGTCCTGAGTGGAAATGTGAGACGATTGTATTGTTAATTGGCTGAGTACCCCCTACCAAAATCACCCTCCATCCCATTTCAGTGAAAAGGCCATTTTTATTTGTCCAGTTTAAGGGAAGCCGATATCAAAATATAGCAAGGAATATGTTTTTCTTGGTATTATTTAACAGAACAAGAACAAAAGCTGCTTAAGTGATCACGAGTCATAAATGAAGAATTTAGAGCGGAGAGAGAGCTCTCCCTAATCACACTGCAAAAATATTTAAGAAAAGAAAGGAATTGATCAGTATTATATGAGTAGTATCCTGTCATCTCTCATACAGTCATTCGTTCACATCTGTAGGTACACAAGACCAACGCAAGCTATATTACTGGATTTCTATACATTGTAATGTAGTGTACATTATCAACAGTAAATAGCGTGAAGTGGACAGTCCAAATCGTCCAAAACGGCAAAAATATTAACAATAAATGCCCGCACTTATCGGTATAACATTTATATTCTACTGCCACCGCAAAGCTCTCTGTTTCCTATAGTCATAATGTCTTTGATAACACAATTTGAACAGGTGTGGTGCTTTTTATGCACCTTAGCAGTTAGCAGTGAACGCTTTGTTCAAACTTTACGCAAAAACGAAATAGTTATTTTCTGTATTCAGTCCATTGCATGACGAACCCTAAAATAGGTACATTTCCTGATATTTATTTACAGCTCTAAATACTACTTTCTTATGTTTTAGCTGATTATTAATTCGTATCTACCGCCGGTAAGACACCGGACTCCAGGGTGTCAAAAACATGCGACACTTTTGACTGCTCGCCTTAGGGCCACTTTCACTGCATAGTTCTTTAAGGCAGCGTGGAGAAACGTACGGCAGGCTCCGAATAAAAAAATAAGGTGATTTTGCAGCTCTATGCTTCTGAACTGGAGAAGTTAACAGTTGTCGCCATGGTGACGGGCGGAACGCATATTCTGGAGGCTTCTTTTTAATCGTGCACATACAAACTGTCGTGGAGCTTTGATCGCTGTCCCGTGACCATGGTGAGTTTGAGGACATGCTGGCTTGTTGAAACTGCCTGCTGTGAACATCGTACGAGTGCCGTTTCGACATGTTGTTATTCTTGTCACGGAATGCTTGAATGGCATTGGCTAACTGCTTCGGAACCGAGGCTGATTTGCGTCTAGGCAAATGTCTTGGCGAACAAGTGTCCGATTTATCACTAAGCGTCTCAAAACTACTTTGCTCTGAACCACTTCCTCGAAATCTGATAGCTTCATCACGGTCTGCGTAGGGTTCCATTTGCTCAAAACTCTGGCTTCCTCTCCTCGATGTCTTTGGTGTTCTGTCACCTTCCTTCAGTAATGTGTCCATTTGGGTCTTAATCAGCATTCTTTGGCCGAGGTTGTCAGTGGGGTGCATGCCATCATGCAAATGTAAACTACGCATGTGTGGCTTCCATTTAGTGTTAGCTATTCGTTTCGATTTCGAATCTTTCACTGACACAGTAGGCGCATAGCGGTATTGGTGTAATGTCTGATGTGGTGGATAGTCTGACTGAAAGTGATGGCCCGTCTTTCGTAGAAGTCTGTGAAAATGGGATGTCTGGTCACCTCTGCACTTCCTACTGTAAAGAACAGGATGATTGTATGACTTGTCCAAAATACGTGCGCAGTTAGTTGATCTATCAAGATTGATCAGGTCGGACTGACAATAGCTTTCTGTTTCCATTACTGGAGATGACTCCTTTGAAAATGAAGGAATAAATGGTCCAGATTGAAGCGTCGAAGACTCAGAGTAATACACCTGATTATCATATGGCTCATATTGTTCGCTTCTTCGCAGATATAAATTATTTCTTCCCATATTGCCACCACCCGCTGAATTTTTCAAAATGGACGGCCGCCTTGATTTCATTAGTGGGGGATCATCTCCATAATTCTACAAAGAAAATTGAACGAAGATACTGAAGAGCATTTTCCGTGTATATTATTGTGTTCATTTTAGAAAGATTCAAAATTCGTGCTATATTAAACAAAACAATAGATACATGTGTCTGTTCTAATTAAAGTGGGACAGATCTACCCCAACTTCCTTTTAATCAAGTAGATTTTTAGTATACATAAGTGAGTATTTAGATAAGGATTTAATTTAAACATTGTGGTACAGGGCAAAGGTGCCTGTCCCTATTTTTTAATTAAATATATTACATGTTGCCAATGTTAACGTGACCCGACCTTGGGCACTGCTTATGATGGCATTTTTGGGTAAGTGTCAGAATTGGAGTAAACAATGCAGATAAAGAATATACTAGAATTCGCTGATGTAATCCAAACCGGTCCTATCTGAATGAGTAGTTTTTATTATTATTATTATCCACTTGTTAAGATTTACAAGAACGAGACCAACTAACAGCAACAATCATTGATTGGTTGCTGTTCCAAGCGATAGAAACATAAAAACAAAAGAAAGAGAAAACATAGAAAAATACCAAGAACTATATTGAAGGAATCCACTAAATTGCTTATTTTGCTTCTATTATAGTAGATGTTAATACAATAATTAACATTTCGAAAGGAAAAGGGGTGTGTGACAGAGTAGAGTTGTCTGTCTCTATTTTTTTATTAAATATATTACTTGTTAACGTGTCACTGAGAACTGCTTATGAATTTTTTTGTAAGTGTCAGTGTTGGAGTAAACAACTCTAGGTAAAGAATATGCTGGAACTTGCTGATGTAATCTAAACCGATCTTATCTGGATGAGTAGTTATTATTATCCAATGGCTAAGATTTACAAGAACGAGACTAGACAATGGGCTGAGATTAAAAGTTTACCTGCTAAAATAATTCTATTCTCAAATCAATTGAATTTGGTGTGGCTAAAGTCCAGTCATGAAAGGCAGCCGTTAGCTAACATATTGCCTGTCTACCTACCAGGATATGTTTCATTAATGTCGGACGCTAGCATGTCCTTGTACCATATACTGCACGCATTTTGGTAGTCCTTTTAAGTGAGTCAATCACTGTGAAGAACATGTATTTGGTTTACCATGCAATCAGTATCAATTCTATCGGACAGAACAGATTGCTCATGTGATAGAAAGAGAGGGTTTTCTGCACCTACTGTTGTTTTTCTCTTGCTAGCAGCCATTGCTGTGGGATCTGATTTGAGTTTGGTAAAAGAAATTATCGAGATTTTGAAAGTAATGGCTTAATGCAGAAATGAATTCACCTTTTTCATTCTCTGGATCAGCCTATTACTGAATCATGCAATGAAGAAGATAATTCAGCTGTTATCTTCTCAGATGAGGATTTTCCAACTTCTAGTGATTTTTTCAAGCTGATGCGCGTGGGGATTCTAGAATTCAAACTGGTCGAAATGGCGTCTGGAGTGCAACAATCAACTCTGCACTCTTTTGCAGGAAATAGTGGAGTACAGATTCCATTTGTATAAAATAGTACAGCACTTGATTAATTTTCCAAGCATTTTCTCTGAAGATGTCGTGCAAAAATAATCTAGTACAATAATAAGTATGCAGCCACACTGGCCCAGTACGAAATTTCTAAACAATCGCATATCAATGACATAAAATTCAGGTAAGAGAACTTCAGACTGTTCATTTAATAAATTTATTGATCTTCTTATGCATATTGATAACGTTATGTTGGAGAAGAAAGTGGATGGATAGCGGCTCACTAAATATAGATTTATGACGCATTTTGTCTTCTCCGTGTGTGCGACCGTAAATGTTTTATATTGTGGAAGAGAGAAAACGATTACAGCGCACGTATATCCGCTAAGTGAGAGACGAGTGATGTCTGCTGGAGAATTCTCAGTACTTATAAATTAATTAATAATAATCATATCCATTAACTAAGTGGTGTTAGTGTCACATTATATATATAGAGAGAGAGAGAGAGAGAGAGAGAGAGAGAGAGAGAGAGAGAGAGAGAGATTGAGAGAGAGCTTTAATTATACAAAATAAAAGCTAAATGGCAGTTATTGAAACAGTTTAAATTTATTAAACAGTTTATTTAAACTAATTCTGTCTCTTATTACATATAAACAGTAATAAGAGACAGAATTAGTCAATCAAATTACACATTATACAAAACATACGAATGTTATTTTTGTGCAGAATAGATGAGACCAGGGTTTCGCAGAGCCTAGAGTTCCGCGAGAGGTCATAGGGTCTCAGAGCGATAGTGATTGAAAAAATAGCATCTCTTATAATAGCTTTTATGCAGGTGTTTTCTGAGACATGCAGTGTCCCTCCAGTGTAAAATTTTGTTGAGAAAGGCTGTTTTAGACTGTCTTTGCTCTGATTTTAAAAAGGACAATTTCAAGTTATCATTGAATTATTGAACATGCAATTTAATAAACAATTTCCCGACAAGCATATCCTTGTCTTAATTTGAGAATGAATAGCTTGTCCATTATTGAGTCCTTAAAAAAGGAATCACCAAATTTTAGAAATGTCTTACGTCATTCTGTTCTGTACCATCTCTGATAATAATGGTTGCATTTTTAGGTACTTCCAATATTTCGGATCCGCCAAATTGATTCAAAATTCTTTCGTCCTGTCAGATAGAAAAATAGCAAAATAATGCTATGCATTTTATATATAAAGCAAATAGCATTTAAGGACTGATTGTAATCTGCATAATGAATATAATTATTATAATAAAAGTTCTATACTGTATGTACAATACGTAGTTTGTATTTAAAAATAAGTGCATTACACAGGGTTCTGAAATCTATGCATAGTTTGTATAAACGTACCTTACAAAGGCTTCTAAAATCTATGTGTAGTTTGTATAAAAAGTACATTACAAAGGCTTCTAAAATCTATGTGTAGTTTGTATAAAAAGTACATTACAAAAGGTTCTGAAATTGATGCCTAGTTTGATTAAAGAGTAATGTCACAGGAAAGGATGAACAACAATTATATTTTATTTCACAAATAAAAACCTTTAACAAAACTAGGGGAAGTAACCAGAGTTTTGTTATTACGCATATGTGTATTATGTAACTCCAGTAACAGTCACCTAAGATCTCTTTAGTTAGACAGACGTTGTAGACACAGTGTGTGTTATCATATCATGTTGAATATATATAATTTTTTAGAGAAATATATATTAAGGAATTAGAGCAATTACGCATGACTGGTCACATGTTGTTTACGAAGAAGAAAGCCAATGCGTAATTGAAATGACGACACAGAGAGCGTGCAGTGCGACGAAAATAGACATTCAAGGTCAAAGGCATGAAGCTTCGGGAAGTTCTTGAAAGCTCTTAGGTAGGCTATTTAAGGGAGAAAGGAAGGTTTTTACACTGATGCTGGAAACGTAGATTCATGCGAAGACACCTCAAATTATATGTATGAATTTGTATGAATATCTCATGTACAGAGATTTCATAAAGGAAAGCTGAAAATACCTCTTTCCATCCATTTTCCATCCGCCTGGCTGCCAAATATTGAGTAACAGAGGCAAAATTACCAGTATATGTTTTGGCAGAGTGGAACATTTCTTTTCTGATTCCTACACAAGTCTTGTGTTCGTTTGCTTTAAGCTATCTATGATTTTCCTTACCACAACGATGTTGCCTACCATGTTATGAAAGAGAAAACAACGAGCGATAAATTCACCAACATTACAGACATCATTGCGATTTGAGAATACAATTTAAATATCAACACATTACAGACATCATTGCTATTTGAGAATACAATTTAAATATCAACACATTACAGACATCATTGCGATTTGAGAATATAATTTAAATATCAACACATTACAGACATCATTGCGATTTGAGAATACTATTAAATATCAACATTATATTACATTACAAGTGTTGATTTTTAAATAGTATTCTCAAAAAGCAATGATGTCTCCAACATTATGTTTTCATTCCTTGCTCAACTCTTTCGAATGACAATGGTTGTTGGCACCAAGAATTCTTTTAAAAACAATTTTATAAAGATTATTAAAATCCCTATTTACATATACAATGTTCGCGGAATTTTTCAGTAATTTACCCCACCTCCATCGATTACCGAAGAGTCACTGTTCTTCAAGATATTAACTGTTTGTATTCAAGATATTAACTGTTTGTATTGTGTGCAATTTCTAATCATGAGCTATAAACAGGTGCATCAGTACGGTTATTTAGAAAAGTGTAGAATAAAGTATTAAACAGATATTCATTAATAAATATTTTACTTAAACTGTAGTTCCTTCACAGCCAGCAATTATTGATGGTATTTATGGCACTACATAGTTCAGACGCAAGGTTGAGCGACAGGAACGTAAATGTACATCAGGTATTAAGCACGAGACAAACTTATTCGCATTTCAAAGTTATTCTGATACACCAATTTTCGTTATGCTCTAGTTCTCAGCAATCTAGTGGCAACTATAGCAGTTTTAACTTACCTGTTACGGTAATGTTTAGTTTGACTGGTTGGTTGGTTGGTTGGTTGGTTGGTTGGTTGGTTAGTTGGTTGGTTGGTTGGTTGGTTAGTTAGTTGGTTGGTTGGTTGGTTGGTTGGTTGGTTGGTTGGTTGGTTGGTTGGTTGGTTGGTTGGTTGGTTGGTTGGTTGGTTGGTTGGTTGGTTGGTTGGTTGGTTGGTTGGTTGGTTTAGAAATTCCAATGCACACCGACTAACGCTAAAGTATTAGCAAGTACATCTCTATTCTTAACGCATATAGTGATAAATAATCTGTACACATCTGATATGTCAGAAAAATTCACATCTGTATTTTGACCACATTATCAATCAGTAATTTATTACTAAATTTCTGTCTAAAGGCCAATAACAATCAGTTCTCGTCAATGTTAAAAGAACAAATTATACATGTACACTTATTACTAATTATCATCGCGAATAACTTTTACCGTTGACATTGATTCCATTGTAAAATAACATCAATAGTTTCAACAAATCTGACATTCGTGCATATAATCGTTGTTTTATATAATAAATGTCTAGAATGAACTCTATTCATAAACATTCAAAGTGTGAAATAAAATATTAAACTTAACCTTTAATTACTTATACTATTATTATTGCTATTGCTATTTCAAGGTATAAAAGCAGCATACATACACCTTCACCCCTCTTCTTGCGGAAGGAATAATACCTAAACAAAAGAAAAACTGTAAGCAGTTAAACAAGAAAAAAGTATTTTTGAAAATGTTATATTATATATATTATATTATATTATACTATACTGCATTGTAATTCTTGCTAAAAAAAAAAAGTCTTTATCTTTTAATATTGCAAACAATGCAAATATTTGTATATATAACTTTGCCTATATACTCAAACAATTTTCTTTGAATATTTACCATTCTCATATCAGGTATATATTTCAAATGCAAATATTTAATTTGAAATGATGAAAACAAAGTCTCAGTATGCTAATTGTCTTATTGACCTGGTTGCTCATTTTTACACACACCACAAAATATTTGATTGTCCTCTTTCATGGAGTGCTTTAAAGAGATTTGAAACCAGTTTCACTCTTGTAGTGCAGACACACAGAGTTATTTGATTGCTTCTGGTCTACCACTAGAACATTTAGCAAATTTTAACAATACTTCCTTAAAATATTTTGAAATTGTAAAAGAAAGGCATACACAAATAAAACATGAATAATGGATGTATTTATTTACAGAAAAAAGTATCCAAGGTTTCAGTGAAACTAAGCTACATAACTATTCATTGTGAATGACAGGCGGATAAATAGGAAAGAAAAGATGCATTTTGAAATGGTTCTGGTTAGTTCAAGGCTTTCTGCACGTGTGGTTGAAATTTTAATAGTGAGCAAACTCTTTAGATGGCTATAGTCATACTCTGGATCATGGTCACCAAACTCATTAGATGGCTATAGTCATACTCTAGATCATGGTCACCAAACTCATTAGATATCTATAGTCATACTCTAGATCATGGTCACCAAACTCATTAGATGGCTATAGTCATACTCTAGATCATGGTCACCAAACTCATTAGATGGCTATAGTCATACTCTGGATCATATTTTTCGATGAACGTAATTTTTTCTTTCCGTGAATATAGAAGAACCAATACTGTAGTTATCGAGAGTGTCTTAAAATGATTTTTACGATCAGTGGTAAAACGATCTTACAATCCCTGCCAGCGTTGAGTGATAATAAGATTGATGTGCAGATCTCATTATAACCTCAACCAGCGATGAGAGATTTTTAATTTAATTAAAATTTAATTAAAATTAACATGCAACGAAATCGTGTATTGCCATTGTTTCTCACACAAACATCTACTTACATTCCCATGCAACAGCTGAAAGAATAGTAAAGTGCGTAACAAAGGCATCCAAACGCAAGCAATATGAAGATGTAGATTAATGAATCCCACGCTAAATCTGAAACAAATAAACTGTACATAAGTAATGAACGTTAAACAATTATCTCTCTCTCTCCCTTTCTGTCTCTGGACTCTGTCTTTCTTTAAATCACTATTCTACAAACACGCACGCACACACACACACACACACACACACACACACACATAAATGCAGATATTTATTTCCATTAACACTCTCGTTTTGTCATTTCTTTAAGTTTCGTTGTTTTTAGCCTCATTGCTTTTAGTTGAAAACGATATCTTTCCAAATAAATTTTCCAGTTTATTCTTCTAATTTCTTTGTACAAATCCACTTTACTTTATCAGACTGTTATAGCAGTTATGAACAGTTACAAATAAATATATCGACCTGATATTTATCTTGTCACGAATATTATATTATAGAGCATTTGTAGTCGCTTTTATAAATTTAAAAATAAAGATGAAGAGTTTTATTAGGGTGTAATTGTTTGCTATCATAGTTGTGTTTTTTTTTAATGATCCTTGATCATCTCATTGCATATAAAAATACCTATGTTAAGTTGCATCAGTTTCATTAACAAATAATAATAAAGCAAGCATTGATTATGCTTAAGATAATACCTATCTTTGGTTAGTTAGTCTATACTAATATCTAACTTTAGTTACCAGTGTGTAGGTTCTCATTTTACATGTACCCAATCATTTATTAATTTTCTTATCATCTCCATTTCGTGTAAAATTCATTCATTCATCGCGTCTGTCATCATGTCTCTCCATTTGTCTGTCCATCTGTCCGTTTGTTTATTTGTTTGTAATTCCTGTTGTTGTTTTTTATATGTGAGGACCATCCTCTGGGGGCTAAAATGTTGTGTATTTCGTGTCGCCAATCGTAAGGGGTACCAACACAGCTATATAAAATATAAAACCATAAGTTAATGATAACTATGCTGACTTCCAGTTAGAGAACTCTGTAGTGTTGATTCTACAATTTGAGGTGCTTTCTGGGTTACTGTTACTTCCACAACGTCTACATTCACGTCCTCCTTCTCATCATCATCATCTTCATCATCATCATCTTGTCTCTTCCATCTTCTCCAAGGTTTGTGGTGAACATACCTAAGGACCACAAATCTATGTTTTACAAGCAAATTGCACTTTTCAGATGTCGAATTAGAATAGGGATATATGTGTTGAAAGCCTTTATGAGTTAGAAAATAAGTACACAAAGATGGAGGAAAGGGAAGGAAGGAAGATCGTACAATGACAACCGTGAATCTCAAGTTTTGACCATCGTGCTTTCAAATTTGATTTCCCCTCAATGCAAGGTAGGACAATATTTCATTACTTTATTTTTTATCATAATGAATATTTGTTTGAAACACATTGTCAACAGAAACAAGTTGATATAATACAGTCTAATATAGGAAACCATATATATATATATATATTAAAATATTTTGGTTTGAAAATGTGTCTTTCAAAAAGTCTTTTAAAAGTAGTGCATCAAATATACCGTATTATTAAACGTTGGAACATTGAAATATGTTGATTTAGCTTTTGAAAACAAACAATCATTTTCGTCATTATTCCGAGTCACTTATCTAATACTTGCATCATGTACAAAGAAATATTAATCAATGCATAGTTACTGACAGATGTTAACCAATGCACAGTAACTGAAAGGTATTAACCAATATATATATTTTTAAAATGTTAACCAATGTATACTTACTGTTAGATACTAACCAATGCGATGTTACTGATAGATGTTAACCAAATCATAGTTAGTTATAGATGTTAACCAATTGCATATGCTGATAAAGAAAGGAGTTTCGAAAATGGATATGGTCTCTTGGAGTTTCTACTATAAAAACACTTTCCACAAGGATTTCACAGTACAACTTATATTTGCTTTTGGAATGTTCATGGGTACACATACAATGTTTTGCATGGGTACACATACAATTGTCAGTAATCAAAGGATTCACGTGTCATTCATCCATATATAGATTTACATGTCGGTAAACAAATATGAGATTACATTTCGGCATTGGTCAACACCTTTCAGTAATCAGACAATGGTTGATATATGTCAGTAATCAGGCCTTGGTTAATATATGTCAGTAATCAGACAATGATTAATATATGTCAGTAATCAGACAATGATTAATATATGTCAGTAATCAGACAATGATTAATATATGTCAGTAATCAGACAATTATTAATATATGTCAGTAATCAGGCCTTGGTTAATATATGTCAGTAATCAGACAATGATTAATATATGTCAGTAATCAGGCATTTTTGCTTCTCTCTATATAATCTGCTATATTTCGAATTACAGTTGTCTGAATTATAGATCAAATCATATTGCATCAAATTCCCTTGTAAATCTATTTTAATTTTTCATTCATTATGAATCTGATTCTATATTACAATGTCTAACCTTGGTGTTTGCAAACACATTAAAACTTATAATTTTCAGGTATCCAATCAGTAGGTGTTAACTAAATTGACCTCAAAGGTGATCGAAGGATTATGTAAATGTAACGTGAAATGTTTCTATAGGACAAAACGAATCCTTTGTTAAAAGACCCTATGAAACATTGGTTTCTGGGCAGCTGATATTTACATCAGTATGTGAACAATCATTATTACAATGTCCAAGTATCCAACTTGTTTTGCTACTTACATCCTGCAGGTATATTTTCCACCAACAATGTACAGTCACCCGCCGTCCTTGTCCTCCCGTCCTGTTCTTGTAGTCACCTGTTCGACCAAAGTGAATTTGGCGAACGGACCACTAGCAGCCTTCTTGGTTACCAGGCCTGACACATACTTTGATGACGTGAATTGTTGACGCTTAGTAGAGATCAATGACGACAACAATCGTGTCAGCAAACAAAATTAGACAAATAAAAAATGCGCGCGGGTTTTGATCTGACAAAACAACGTCCTTAAACTTCTCCACACGAACAAACAAAAAATCTACCCAACTCTCACACTCAACCAAACAAACAATAAATTTGAAAAATGGAGTTGTAGTGTGTGGTACTCCCACAATCTAATATGAAGTATACGAGTGTTTTGGTTGCCAGTTGTAAGTGTGTGTAAGTTCTCCATGCTTTCTCCTTTGTTATTTGAGTATATTAACGGTTTTATTTATTTTTGGGTGAATATTTGTGATGACCCAGGAGCCAACCTGCAGAATGAGTGAGCATCCATGCTAAAGTCATTGCCGCCTTTTATGCCCAAACCACGAGGACATCAAGACTACCACATGATGTCAGCGTCGCATCGAATAAACAACATGTAGTGTGTTCAACTGTTCAAGAAACATTAAAGCTAAGTTCCAAACTGATCAAGGACAAACTCAAACTGTGTGGTTAATTAATTGACTATTGGGCCACGTGATAATACTCTGTATATGAGTCGTGATCAAATTGTTCATTTCTTTGTTTTCTAATTTAATTTAATTGTTATTAAATTTATTGTTATCTCACCTGTTGTTACATAATTGTTTGTAGCACGACCAGATCTGATTGTGGAGGATGAACCAGAATAAAAGGGATAAAGAATCATGAATATTAATCTATAAATAAAGGGGAGATACCATCATCAATCAGAGTAAGTCAGCTAACTTATCTGGCTAAGTGTCGTGAATAATTGGCTGATATTGTGACATTTGAGTAGAAGATACGTTAGGCAGTCTGGCTGTTGCTAATGTAGGAATTATCTAATAAACCAATATTGATAACTAGAACCTAAATTAGGACAGGGTCGTTAAACAGAAACCGGACATTTGACACACATACAACATAGGCATACATTAGCCATCATATTAAAGTTATATTACATACAATGACAATAACAATAAGAAATTTCTATCCACAAAATACGATTTAAATGTTCCTATTCCTAACAGTTCTAGGTGCACTTTTGCCTTCTTATTTTAACTACTCACTTTACTGTCAATGTTCAAAGATCAGTCATGTAATCTCACACGTCACTCATAAAGGATGCTTCAAAGAGAAGATTCCGCAGAGTAGGGTCACTCATTAGATTGCTTTGAAGAGAGGTGACGTAATCTGTCACATCAATCATAAAGGATGCTTGAAGAGAAGATGATGCATTGCTCATTATGATGCTTTGAAGAGAAGATGATGTAATCTCACCATCATGACAGTGGTGACTGCAGATCAAGGTGCTGTATCTCAGATCCCCGTTTATGAGCAGTTCAATGCTTTGGATGGTGCTAACTTTGGTAATTATTGCTCATTTCGCTGGTTACCATGATCAGTTACCAGTCTTGAAGACTGAACTTTTCACTCCACCAGGGGTATTTAAAGAAGTTGCCTCAATGCTTTAATACTTGGCAGTCGAAAACACGGGTGGAGAGAGATATTTCCTACTCTCCT
Source organism: Sinotaia quadrata (assembly GCA_028829895.1). Taxonomy (NCBI): domain Eukaryota; kingdom Metazoa; phylum Mollusca; class Gastropoda; order Architaenioglossa; family Viviparidae; genus Sinotaia; species Sinotaia quadrata. The sequence goes on from CM054184.1 coordinate 31,442,393, forward strand.
TAGTGAAATCTCCATATACGTAATGAAATTTTACCACAAAAATGAAGTTAACTTCTTCATATATATTTCCGTGTTCATCAAATAAATAGAAAATCTTCTTCTTCCTTCTATCAAACACTGCATTCTTTGACAAAGTTGATGTTAAATGGAGAGAAATGCTTCTTCTTTGCCGACAGTTGAATGCAACGCCGCATGACAGGTGTCATCAGCGGGCAGGTGTCTCAAAGTGTTCCCATAGTTTGTAGTTACTTGACTGATGCTATAATTCTCTCTCAAATCCAGTCCTCAGTCCTTCATATTTATACTTTTGCTGAGAACTGTAGAAGCTTCTAGGTTTTATTTTGTGACTAATAATTCACGCGTGCATCTTGCTATCTAGGGTAAATCTAATGCACAATAGCTATTTTGGCTCGTAAATAAGTACACTCGTGCATACACACTCATCTCTGAATATAACTATATTCATTCAATATGTACATATAAAACCCTCCTTATATATATATTTGCATGAGATGATACATACACTGTGTCTACAAACTGTCTTGCTAAATGAGATTAGCTGAATGAATTAGCATTTACATAGTACAGTTATTCATGTGTTAGAGCATACGGCATTATCAAAATCACAGATTTTGATGTTGATTACTTCCTTTAGTCCGTGCGTGATTAAGTGAAATAAAAATCTTAATTTTGACTCCATGACTTCCCAGTGACATATATCCAGAGAATTGTGCATTACATAAGAAAATTGTGTACTTCCATAAGGAACATTCTCTGTTAGAGAAGCTGCAGTCATGATTTTGCCATGCTACTTCGAACTGAGCAATTTATCAACACCGCACTGATTTATTTATTAAACATTCATATCTTGACAGATAAAGGAAAATAATTAAAGATTTTAGAAGCACTTTATAATATGTATTTGTTTGCAAAAAAATATCAAACAGTCATTCATTACTCAGTTATTTCAAGCATTAATGATATTTTACTTTAACTCTTATTTATTCACACACATCAAATGTGCTAGCATCACACACACACACACACACGCACACACGCACGAAGAATTATCGTAAAGAGAGAGAGAAGGAGAGAGAGATGATTCTGTTAGTAATATATGAATAACAAGCAAGAGTAACTTCAGGTCATCTGTAATGTCAAATTCAAAAGTAAACTTATGCTCTGAATTGTCATATTTTCATATAGTCAAAATATGTCAGTCGAGTTCACAACAGTCTTACAGATGATGGCATCTAACTTCTGACTTCAGACACAAATCTATCTCAGCCTCCATTTTCACCCTTCCAAGAAACCAACTCTTCTGCTTGGATCCTCTAGTCCGATGTTAGGAGACCTCACTATAATTTGTGCCCTTAGTACAGAGACAAAAGTTTGTTGTTGGACTCCCGTTCATTTGTCGAAGTATAAACACTGCACAAAGTACACTAAAATACTACTATTCCATAAGTTAGAAGGACGAAGGAACTCTCCTCAGATTGCATGGTACTACTATGTGCATCTAAACAGATGACGATATTGTAATCATTGGTGTCAATGAAACCTTACACAATATTGTGTGATTGAAAATTTTATACGATATATTTAGCTTCTTTACTGATGACATGTCTATATAATATCTCTATTTCACATACAGGTCTACACAGTGTTTATATAATATCTCTATTTCACATAAAGGTCTACACAGTGTTTATATAATATCTCTATTTCACATGAAGATCTACACCGTGTAGATGTAATTTGTGAAATTAGAGATCAACTTTCTTACTCTATATTTCTTAAATATCTTTAGGAGTTGGAAGGGAAGTCGACTTGGCTCTTTTACTACTTTCCCCCAACTATTCCATAAAAGCTAAAATCTTTCAAATTAAAGAAATAAATGCAGGTGCATTTCTTAACAACAGTGTCGTCCTTGTAAGATAACAATAACTTTCTTACTTTTTAAAAATCTTTTTCTTCTGCGTGCTGGCTATTTCCGTGTATGTCGTCTGTGAGAAGACGGTTTTGGATATTGAACATCCTGAACATCATACAACTTACGAGTGGCTTGGCTGTCCTCTTGATGACCTGCTTTATCACGTGACTCGTTAAAGTGGTGTGTATTGCCATATGACGGATGAAGGGTGGACAAAGAGTTCTTATCTTTGTACTTTCGCGCATACTTTTGACTATGCATAATGTCCATTTTAACAGGAAACATCCCAACGGCACAATGACGTCGATCATTGCAACCTGGATACCTACTGCCTTTTCGGTGACGTTTATTGTAATACTCGTAATCCCTTTCACTAGATACGTCACTGTCGAACATTAATTCTGCAACCGAATTAGACTTGTGTCTAGCAAAGTGTCTCTTAGACGAATTATTTTTGGTTGCATCACTGTAATAGTCATAGTGGGATTGTTTGGCCTTTCTCTGACCCCGACATCTGGAAGCTCTTACGTAATCTATATAGGGTTCCATTTGCTCAAAACCCTGCCTTCCTTTCCTTGAGGTGTCTGACATTCTATCATCTTCTTCCAGCGATGTGTCCATCCGGGTTTTAATCAGCATTCGTTGGTCAAAACCGTTAGCGCAATTCTTTCCTGGGTTTGCCTTTGAATATGAACTATACTTTTGGGGTTGCCACTCAGAGGTAGATGTTGGCTTGACTTTAGGACTTTTTGCTGGCACCTCTGGTAAAGGACGGCAGTAGTGTGGTGATTGAGGTGGTGAAGGCTGAAAATATTGACGTGAATGCATTGTCGGCTGCTGCCACTGTTTGCAATGCGACGAATAATCTGATCTGCATGGCTTGCCACAACGAACATAGTGATTGCCTGATTCGTCCACAGCACATGAGCAATTACCAGTTCTTTCGAAGTACATCGTATCTGGATTACTGTTCATTTGGTAATCATATGGAGAGAAATCATTCGGGGGGTACGCATCAGGGTCCATATATTGAACTGTCTTCTCTTTTTCATACCGTACGCAAGGTTTGCGGGTTGGGTTTGTAACGTATTGTTTTTCAACGACAACTGATTTTCCTGTGGGATTCGTGACTGATATTGATTTGTAAGCAGAAGGAGCATACGGCGACTCCATCTAGAAAAAAAATGAAAATAAATCCATTAAAATCTACTTGAAAATATGTTTTCTTTTGACCACACATTCACATAAATACGTACACATGTACACAAACACAATAATAACTAATACAAATAAAGCATTCAATTTATGTCGTAGGAACTTGTTAGTGGCGTTTTGTTAAGCATCCTGGTGCATAACATGATAACTGATATACCTCTGCCGCTTCACAATCCCCGAATTTAATCCATACACGTAACTATTGTGTCTGTATAAATAGATATCAATGGATGTCTGTGTATGTGTCTATTGGGAGGGTTAGTAACAATGAGCATGGTAATTGTAAAATATCATTTTAAACAAGTAACAACTGTTATATGCTTTAAGTTCTCATAATATACACAAAATGTGACACACACACACACACACACACACACACACACACACACACACACACATACACATAGATAGATAGATAGATAGATAGATAGATAGATAGATAGATAGATAGATAGATAGATAGATAGATAGATAGATAGATAGATAGATAGATATAGTCAGTTAGTAACAGCAATCAGTGAACTAATTAGGCAGTCCCAGAGTTACGGCGGAACGACTTAAGGCGGATTCTTAGGTGCTCTGTCAGATTTAAAATCGCCTTACGGCACGACGATATTCGCTCGGTTCGGCACCGCACTACTTTTGTCGGCGCATCGAGAGAAAAGTCTTGCGCCATGGCGGTAGACAGGCTCGCAGAGGTTTGTTAAATATTCGAAAGACGTTGGCTTGACTGCTACTAATCTCCGCTAAAGACGTCGGCTGAGGCGAAAATCCGACTTACGGAGAAAATCGACTTCAGTTAAAAAAAATAAATAAATAAAAGGAACTCTGCTATAATTCGGGGGGACCGTCTGTAATTTTATACATTCTGTCACAATTTGAAATAACTGCTATAATAATATAGATTTCATTAAATTTTCATTTATTCAGTATAACACAAAATTTTTCCTATACATAATATGCATATATATTTATAATAAAATCCAAGCTTAATTAAAAGTACACAACAAGGACTGTTGTTCCAAAGTGTATTTTGCAATACACTAATTATAAATAAACAGAAATCACTATTCTCAAAACCTGTTGAGGTGCAGTTTAGACAAAAACAATATTTTTAACATTCCATTTAATATTTATAATTCACAGCAATATTTAACATATATTCCGGAAAGTTTACACTACACTATCCGATGAATTGTGTACAAACTGTCAGATTAGGTCATCTTTCCATGATCATCATTTTGACATTATGGATAGTGTACATTTACAGATATTGTGACTTTAATCTATGGAAATTATATAATTTATACATTTACAGTTAGTGTGAATTTAATTCTCTGAAAATGATGTAATTCATGTCGACTCTTAATGTCATAATAAAATAGTATCTCGTTTACCAATTCTGCCCGGGTGAATTGTGTTGAATTCTATTTGCAAATTTGTTCGCGAAAATTTCGTACTGAAAGTCACACTCATAAGGGGAGCTAACTATTCTGCGGCTGCACAGAATGATCTTCAAACATTACTATTTTAATGCTTGTAATTTTAAGATAATTTTTAAATTAAAAATTAAAACAGAAATAATAATAAAAAATGATAATTCATAGCGATATGTCAGTAACGATGGCCATAGTCCATATTATTATATACATATATGTTAAGATCAGACCTATAGTTCATATTATTATATACATATATGTTAATATCAGACCTATTTTTCGATGAATTTCCATTATATGTTATGTAGAATGTCCACTACTTACTTAAATGTCATAAAAATAACACCAAAACTATCCTTTTGTAAAAATATAACACAGAAATAGTAATAAAAGAAGCGCCATAGTTCATGTTATAATTCTTTTAGTCATTAGGCCTACTTTTCCAAACATTTCCATAAATGATCTGCAGTTTATCTATTATTTACCAAAATGTCATAATACTAACATCAACAATATCTTATAATGTCACTTATTTCTCTTTAAAACAAAACAAAAATATTGTCATTAAGACATTAATACAATTTCACTTTTATTCATTAATGACTATTGGATTTCCTTCACCACTGATTTTTTGTAAGGTTTAAATTCAAATTAATATTTTTAACATTAAAATTAACTAATTACAACTTTTCAAATGCATTATTAAACTGATATGATATTCAAATACCAAATGAATGAAGACAGAATTTCAAATATAATTTGAAATATATTTGTATAAGAAATCAATAATACAATTTTTTTAAATGCATCAAAATGTTCTACAGCTTGTAATAACTTATTACTATTGTAAATTACAATCAAAAGCTCAATAACACTGCGTCTTAGATATATATATATAGTTAGTAACTGTATGGATTTAAAACTGATTAATATTTCTTTAAACAAGCTATCCTACTTACCGGAGAAATTTGCTTGGTAACAATGATTGCTTTTGAAGCAAAGCGGCTATCCAAAGACAGATAATAGAGCATAACACTTTTATGACAAAGATAATTAGATTACTATAATGATAAAGTGAAATTCTCTCTATATGTATAAATAAGTGTCATTTTCACTTAGGGCAATGAAAGTTGTGATGAAGGGTAATGACCGTACTGTTTATATTTTGTTTTCAGAATGTTGAAAATGTGTGTTGTGATGATGAGCACAAGCTTCTAACACATTTTGGAGAAGACAGGTATTTAGGCTGAAACTGGACAGTGAAGCATAACAAAGAACAGATATATTGCGTTGCATTCTGCTGTGAACAGGTAGTCAATGTGAGCGAGATTGAATCATTTCAGTGTGTTTGAAGTATTGTCCTAACTGCAGATATAAGGAATTTATTTGACATAAATTTTTAAATGACTCTAGAATTACTAATCAAGTAAGGAAGGGGCAATATATTTGCACAACAGTGGTTTTTCTTTCAGAAACATTCTTAGCTATAAAAGCATATACCACAAAATGTATTTGCATTATCAATGTATCGCTTTATAATACACATACACAGTATTCACTGTTTGTTGTCGTACAATGTCGCAAATACTCACTGTCTGTTGACATACAATATCATACATACTCACTGTCTGTTGACATACAATATCATACATATTTATTGTCTGTTGATATACAGTGTCGTAGGTACTCACTGTCTGTTGGTATAAAATGTAAGTACTCACTGTCTGTTGGTATAAAATGTAAGTACTCACTGTCTGTTGGTATAAAATGTAAGTACTCACTGTTTAATGACAGAATGTCGAAAGTACTCACCGTCTGCAGACATAGAAGCAGATAACCAACAGCCCAAGAATCAAAAGAGAGGCGAGAACAATGATAATCACAAGCGAAATGTTTCCATCCTCTGTCCACATGAATGCAAAACAAGAATAATATTCCGTAAATTGATCAGTCGCCATATAATGAAAGAGAGGGAGAGTAAGAAGCACTTATAATTTCATTTATATTATGGTTCCTATGATCCGTTTAGTATGACATATTATTATGGTTCCTATGTTCAACTTAGTATTCCATTCAATTTCTATATGCCTTTTATTATGTCATTTATATTATAGTTCATATGTTCCACTTAGTATGCCATTTATATTGTAGTTCCTAAGTGCCTTTTATTACGTCATGTTATTTATGTTTCCTATACGCCTTTTATTATGTTATTTTTATGTCATTTATATCATGGTTCCTATATAATACCAAATGTCAGTTTTATTATGATTCCATTTTCACATTAGTCAAACTATTCTAATAAGCAAAATATGATGATCATAAGTAAATATCACAAAAATAGTACTATGACGATTGGGCCAAGGGGCAAATTATGCTCCTTGCTTTTCTTTTCTTTCTTTTTCTATATTAATAATCAGTAATAGATAGTTACTAGTTACTGCTGACTTCCGAATGGCAGATTTTGTAATCTGCCATAAACAACGAGCTACACACAGTTAAGGATTTGGGTCAAGTTCATTGATCATGCATTGGCAGTGGAGATGTATAGAAGGGATAGAGGTGACATTAAGGATGGGTGAATGTTGTCAGGATATCAGATGCCCTTATATGGACATTTGCATTCCGATCAATGATGTGAGAGAACTTGCAGTTTGACCCAGAGTCATTCATATACACGCATATGGTGCTGATAGACCCACGCATTCTCACGCAGTTCCCACACCAATCAATAAGGGTTAAAATCTGCAGAAGAGAAGAAGGTTTAATACGTTTCCAAGAGTGGTAAATATAGTGATTTCTCAGAACTTACCATTGTATATTATTGATTAGAATGTTGTGTAGAATGTTTGTATATTTTAAATAATGATTGTTGTATGAAAATAACACATATCTCTTTCAGAGAATGTTTTGTGGCACTAGTGATAATTCATGCCCTAAGTGCAGATGACGAAATTGAGTTAAGCACATGCTGTGCGCTGTGCTATATTCAGTGCAAAACTATTTGTAGCAAGTGAGACTAAATAGGAGATAATCATTCAATGTGAATTTAATATAAACTATTATTTTGAATATGGTTGTAACTATTGAGATTATGTAAATGTTGAATTTGAATATTACTATCACATTTGTAAATGCTTCTCCATGAGAGAACTTTGTAAATTATAAGTTAGCATGTACCTGACTTTTAATGATGTAAAATTGTAAGAATCGTCTATTGCTGTACCACAAAGCCTTAGCATTGTCTCGTATTAATCAGCGGCTCAGAGAGATATGATTGTCTATTGCAGCTGGCCTTTTTCTTCCTTATCATCATGGTTTTCTGCTGAACCGATCCTCACGCTCACTATGAAATGCCCACCGGACTCTATCCGCAGTCTGATGGTTGTCACATAGTCTATGGACATCGTCAGCACAGAATGCATTGCACAAGTAAAACAACATGACAGATTCGTCTCTATTGACTACAACAGAGATAAGTGATCTCAGGTCACAATCTATAATCGACCAGAGAGACAATAATAAATAAACGATCGCTAATGTTGAGACAGTAAATAAACGGTCTCGGCTGATCTGTGTTTTTGGAAATCAAATGCTATTGTTTCTTTTTATTTGTTATTATTGTTATCTTAAACCCACGTTTTGTTTTAATTTGTTAATGTGACCGAGATGATGTGTCTGGGTTTCTGGAAATATGTGTATGTTGTTATATAAGTCATAAATATAATTAATCAAAGGGAATGATAACGTTCCCAACTTGAGGCACGTCACCTAATTTGTCTGTCAATATGTTAGACGAATAAGGGCCCAAAGAAAAGGTCTGACATACAGACTGAAGGATAGATTAGACCGCATGGGCTTTTGTCATTATTAGAGATAATATAATCTAATAAATTTAACAATAAATAATTTTTAGTCTCTTACTGCGACAGGATCAATAAATAAAACCCGACACGTGGCAAGTTCCAAGATGAAGTGTGAATTCTCTAGAAATAAAATTATGTAAACTGATAAATATCAGATGAAATATTCGCTTTGTAGAATTACTTTAGGATAATAAGCTAAGGATAGAGAGAAAGATGTAAACAGACCATATTCAGGTTATGAAATATAAAATAGAATGTGTTCGGCTTATGAAAAGAAAAACTATTTGTCCAATTCATGAAATCTTTAGGTTGACACAGAGATTATGTAAAATAAAATAATACTAATAAAATGTTAAATGGTAATTTAACCAAAAGCGGCATTTGGGTTTCACAAACATCACATGGAAGTATGTAAAACCGACAGTGTCAGTGGCTTAAGAATGACCAGAACGAGACAGTCAGTGCCAGAAGTTAGGTGAAAGCGTCAAATGCAGTCATCTCAATGGACTAGCTGTTGCTAAACACTTAATAAACTGAGGATGAAGGGCCTACGATGGATACAATGTCCATAAACAAACACGTTTGCTTCCTATTATTAGGGAGAGGGATTAGCCAGCATAGCTTCCAGTATTTAAGTTACAGTTTTGTCACTGATGCACTAAAATTATGTTTATAAACCACTTTATGCAAAGAACATTTATTAGTAAAACTAAATCTAAGAAAGTATTCTAATTTTTATTGTAGAAGTTCATGTCAACGTATAAAGTAAAATTAAGAAAGTTATAAAGTTTTATATTTTTTTATTGAAACTTTTGATATACCAAGCACAAAATAGCCTAATAAAGAGTAATATTTATGTCTTTATTTAGTTTTATTTAGTGATTTATCAAAAGAGTAGACATAAGAGCTTTTAAAAACAAGGAGTATTTTTTATGAAAATGAGCAACTTTACTTTATAAAAATGAGCAATTCTTAAAAGAAAGAAATGCATTACTACTTTATAAAAATGAGTAATTTTAAAAAGGAATGCAATACTACTTTATGAAAATGAGCAATTTAAAGAAAGTGAACTACTTTATAAAAATGTGCAATTCTTAAACAAAATGCAATACTACTTTATAAAAATGAGCAATTTAATTTTTTTAAAAACTATTTATTTTAGAAGTGAACAATTTAAAGCAAAAGAATGCACTATTACATTATAAAGTGAGCAATTTCAAGAAAGTAATGCACTACTTTATAACAATTAGCAATTTCAAGAAAGTAATGCACTACTTTAGCAGGTTAAAGAAAGTAACACACTACTACTTTACGAAAATGAGCCATTTAAAGAAAGTAATGCAATACTTTTTTAAAATAAAAGTTAGCAATTTAAAGAAAGTAATGCACTATTTCATAAATGATAGCAATTTACAGAAAGGAATGCACTACTTTATAAAAATGACCTATTTCAAGAAAGGAATGCACTACTTTATTAAAGTTAACAATTAAAAGAATGTAATGCACTACTTTATTAAAAAATTAGCAATTTAAAGAAAAGAAAGCACTACTTTATAAAACTGATCTATTTCAAGAAAGGAATACACTACTTTATAAAAGTTAGCAGTTTCAAAAAACAAATGCACTACTTTATAAAAACTAGCAATTTCAAGAAAGGAATGCACTACTTTCACTCAAGCAGGAATGATATAGGTGAATCAAATACTCAAATGTGACACCTGATGAACTACAGTAAAATTACCTTTTTCTTGTGTTTCAATGGTATCCTGACTATTGTTATAAAAGCCATCATCCCAAATAATTTCCTCAGTGGGGTCTGGCCTTTGTCTTGCCCTCCATGCCTTGTGGTGAACATGCCTTGATAAAATCACAATTTATCACATATCAAATTACAGTTTATCAGTTCAAAGGTAATTTTAATATTATTTTTAGTTATTATCATAAAAGAAAATAATAACTAATTCAGTTATAAAATTAATGAGCTAGTAAAAGTAAATAAATAATAATGCTACAGCAAGTCCAAAATAAGGTTACATTACCACATACAAGCAGACTGGTCAGGAAAGTGCACACGAAAGTAAAATGTTAAATGTTGCTCAATTGCATACCCCACCTGACTAAACACACTAATTCGGGGGTTGGGGGGTAGTGTTTTGTGACTGTAACTAGTGTTATGTGACACAAACACCAATAAGACATTCATCACTTCTAAGCTACGAGCAACTGCGACACCACTCTGGGCACCATTCATTCATTAATGTTTTTATCTATAAATTAAAAACGTAACTAATTACAAGTGATAGATAATCTTAATGTATAGATATCAATAATTGTCCCAGCAGATTGTAAGGGTGTTGTAAATTTTTATTAAATCAACAATCAATATACAACATATGAATATAATCAAAATTGAGTTGACAACAAGTCACTTTCTTTTTTTTCTTAGGTCATGGTCCAACGTACCCCTTCTAGAAACGTTACACAATTGTTTCAGAATCTTTGGTGCACTCACAAAGCACACTGTGGAGAATCGTCCAGAACTTCACATGCACTATCAAAACACATCACATGGAGCGTTTTAGAATTTCCATTGCACTACTTAGCTCACCACAAAGAATGTTCAAAAAACTTTCATGAATTCTTACGACCAAACTCAAACCTCAATTTTTGCCATATTGGCTCTCGAACAGAACTCACAGGAATCAAATTACAGCAGCATGTTTCCTGATGTGTTTGATAACAAAGTAGGATTCATACACCAACATGATCCAGTTGTCACTGTAGTCTGCAGTGGTACAAGACTATGAATTTTTAAAAAAGGCATGCACCTTTCTGCAAAAGTCAAATGTAGGCAGTGCTAAATTTAAAGCATATTTCATCTCTAAACTCCTTTTTTTCTTACAAACATTCTCAACTTATAAAGCCTGCAACAATATTAGTAAGAATGCCCTGATTACACTATTATCAATAAATATACATATAAAAGTGTATCAAGTAACACTGATAAATAGGTCACTCAGTAGTACAACAAAGTTTAGATCAGAACGATGAACACAGTGTCGAGGAAAAGAAAGCATAAATCACTGAGTGCATTAAGATATTAATACATTTACTTACATTGTGCAGGTATATTTTTCCTCTCTCACTTTAAAGTCATCTGATTAGAATTTTCTTTGTCCACGTAATCCAAGTCGCGGCTGTCTGCTCGACCCCAACGACTTCGGCGAACAGGACGCGTCGTTATGCTGAAAGGGAAGTAACTCCAGCTATAGATCTTGGCCAGCATCTTTTCTTTTAAAATATTTCATTGCTTAAATCGGGTGTTGTCCCATCCTGTTGCTCGTCTAAAGGGTCTTAAACCATCCGCTACCTTTTCCCGGACTCACAAATCATTGCAGACCTTTCAAAATAAGTATTTGTTCATCGATTAAACTTTTATATAAAGTTTTATTTCCTATATCTTTATTTTTTCCCCTGTAACTAGTGAAAGATGTCAAATGTCACTTAGTTTATTGGCGGAAACAAACTATTAAAGTTTAGATCTCCAACTCATATCGCTTTGTTTTATATTTATTTATACTGAATAAATCTAATTTCTTGCAACAAAATATTTACTTAGACTGATACAAATTTAGGCCTACAACTCGCAATACATACTTGTAACGAATGATTGTTATGAACTCTCTGCCAGTATGCAGCATGAAAGAGCCTGTCCTAACAAAAAACAGAGTTCAGATATATATTTATAGATTTGTGTTCTAACCACTGAGCTCTATATATCGAGAGAACGCAAAGTGCAAAGCACTGTCGCCAATCATCGAAATATGGAAAATCACGTCGCGGTAGCATTTGGTATCGTATATATCATACAGTGCACAATACAGACAGAGGGAGAAAAGGTCCTCAAGCCTATCCCATTAAATAATAAATATCAATGAAATGTATGCGATAACCTACCATTTTATAAAATATTTTATTCACTTAAGAATTCTGTATTTATGATAGATTTGGAAAATTATATCTGCATTGTAATTCCAATAATTGTCTGAATTTGAAAACTGAATCGATCTAGACTATTTCTGTGTGGCGAAGTAAATTTGTCTATCCATATTTCTAATTGTTAAATTGCAAAAGTGACCCGTAACTTAGGCTCTCCTTATGATGGCATTTTTGTAAGTGTCAGGGTTGAAGTAAACAACCTAAGTTGAGAATATGCTAGAAAATTGCTGACAATCCAAACCTGTTCCAATTGGATGAGTAGTGATTTTTTTAATAATAATTTTCACACATTCTTATCAAATTCATCCAATGGGGATGGACTGGAAATTTCTTTGTTGAAGAAGTACTCCATTCTAATCACTTTAAATTTGAACATAACTCGAGTCCAGTCATGTCATAAAGGTGATCATTAGCTTAAGGTAAGTTAACTGACTGATAAAGGAAGAATGGACTTCAATAACAAACGTACGAAATGTTTTAAGTCCATTCTTCCTTTATCAGTCAGTTAATGATATGAAATAGAGAATGCTTATATAATTGAACTACTATTTTTTATGTTCATTAATTTAACTACATTGTACATTGAACTTTGATCGATGCTAAATTTCTTATACTCTGCGTGCATAGGGCTAACAAAATTGTTGCAGGTGTGACATGCCTGGTGTGTTAATATTAATTTGACTTACTATTTATGAATTAGTTTATCATTAATAATCATAATCGCTTATCAGTGATTATATTTAAGATTTTTTTCTTAATATAAATTCTCCACTCACATATCACTATAAGCTTACACACCACCGGTAAATAACCTATTCGCAGGTGGAATTTCTTACTTAAGGAGTAATCAAAATAACATAGATTTACTTTCATTCAATAGTCCAGCTACAGAACCCTCATCCACCCACTAACTACTCCAGACATGCATCAAGGTACACGTAAGAAATGTATAACGTAAAATAAAGATTTATTATAAAATAATATCTGTCACAACAAATACAAAATAAATAAACAGGTCATATAGTTAAATGTCTGACATCTGACACTCTAATCTAGATTGTCAATGTTCTACAAATGTTGCCAATTCTTTGATTTTTACACGAGAATGAAAAAGTACAATGCTTTGGGCAAGAGCACTGACAACGTTGACATAGCACAAATGCTGGTTTTTGAGCGTGCAGTGGATGATAACTTTGAAATAACTCAAGAATTAGCTGATATGGCTTCACTACATGTGTGGGCGACTGGTGAAGATATTTTTGGAGAAGCCACTTCCGTTCTTGGAAACTTTAACGTCCAGTGGCCAAAGCTAGCCAGCGTTACCACGGATGGTGCGCCTGCTATGTCTGGAAGAGCATCAGGATTTGTTGCTCATATACGGTCACATTTGCAGGAGTTTGGAATTCCCATAGACAGTGTCCACATGTACCATTGTATAATTCACCACATGTACCATTGTATAATTCACGAATCTTGAAATTTGACAATGTCATGAAATTCGTTTTTAATTCTGTGAAATTTGACAATGTCATGAAATTCGTTTTTAATTCTGTTAAATTTGACAATGTCATGAAATTCTTTTTTAATTCTGTGAACTTCAGAGGACTTAATCATCGACAGTTCGTATCATTTCTTGAAGACATCGATGCAGAATATCGAGACATTCCGTATCACACAGATGTCAAGTGGCTGAGTCCAGGAAAGGTATTAAAACGGTTTGTTGAGTTGTGAACGGAAATTTGTGAATTCCTTACTATCAAAGGCAAAGACAAGGCTGTGTTTAAGGACAAACAGTGGTTGGCAGACTTGGCATTTCTGACAGACGTGACAGATCACTTGAATAGATTCAACCAGCGTCTCTAAGGCAAAAATCACTTCATCTTTGATATGTACCAGGAGCTGCAGTTCTTCACATTGAAGTTGAGGCTCTTCTGTTCGAATCTGCAACTGGAAATCTTTGTCATTTTCTGATTTGTTCAGCTTTTCAGGAGTACCAATGTAACTTCAGCAGATACCATTGCAATTGTGAAACATTTACTGAACACTTTGATGCCTTCAAGGAGCACAAGGATTTATTCAACTTCATTCGTGATCCTTTCTCATGTAGTGTAGAGTCCTTGCCTGATCACTGTCAAGTGGAGGTCATTGATCTTCAATGTTCACCTGAACTGAAGTCATCATTTCAGCAGAACATTTTAACATTTTACGGAAGTCTCAGCTTGAGCACATACAAAGGTGTCAAGGACTTGGCTTGCAAGTTGTTGTCAGAATTCGGCAGCACGTACTTGTGTGAACAAACGTTTTAAATAATGAACATGAACAAGAACAAGCCGAGATCGAAATTGACCGACAACAATCTCTGTTCGATTTTGAGGCTGGCGACTATAAAACTCGAACCAAATATTGACAAAGTTGTTAACAACATTCAGGCTCACCATTCTCACTAATAAAGACTAAACATAGGTTTGTAAGACAAAAACGAATGTAAAGTACAGTATTTCATTATTTGTGTTGTTTTTATTGTACTGAGCCATCCATGTGCAATCTGACTTGCGGTCCTCCATGCCACAGCCCTAAAATGAAACTAAAGATAACATAGATGCAAATTGACAATAGACAACACACACACACACATATATATATATGTGTGTATGTGATGAGGAGCACAATCTTCAAGCAAGACTATGCAGATTAGACAGCTATGTAAATCTCTGACCTCAGAGAGGTATTTAGGTCTCTAAGATCAGACAGATAGTAAGGTTCTAAGACAGAGATATTTAGGGCTTTAAGATAAGGTATTTAGGGTTCTGAATTCAAAGAAATATTTAGAATTGGAACGAGTCTCAAAAATATCATGGGAAGAGATTTTGTACTACATTCTGCTGTTAACATGTAGATAGTGAAAACTGTAGTGAGGTGAGTGATCGGTTCTTGTAATCTAAGAATATCCTAGATGCCGTGTTTGGAATGCAGTATTTTGAAGTTTCTTTAAAAACATATTAGCAGACTAGAGAGAAGAATTGCAATGTATGTATTTAGATAGATAGATAGATAGATAGATAGATAGATAGATAGATAGATAGATAGATAGATAGATAGATAGATAGATAGATAGATAGATAGATAGATAGATAGATAGATAGAGTGTTTTTTTTTTATTTTCATGCACGCTGAAATATGTATACATCGTTACATACTGCCATATCAACATAATTATGAACGCAATAACTATTTTCGATTTTTTAAATAATGGAATGATTTACTAATGTGGTTGGCGAGAAAATGAAGAAATATTAGAAAAATTATCTACGTAATACACGTATTTGTATATTAGCAAAATTCTACGTAATAAAATATATGTATATTAGCAAAATTATCTACGTAAATTAGCTAAATTATCTATGTATATTAATGTTCGTACACTGTCACTGATGAAAACCAGTACATCAAAAGGCGATGTATATTCAACGTCAGAAAGATAAATAATAGTAGAAAACATGTTTCTGGCTATAGAGTAGAAAACATGATAAATTCAATGTTATCTCGTTGTAAAGCATCACTGTTGTAACTTAATCAATGATATCACAGTGGACATTGATCTAATGAGCGAGTTTTTGCTTTCTGTCTAACGTCTAATACTCTACAATAGCACAATGCTATCACAAGGCCCAACCATTACAAATGATCTGTGTGCAGCCGGGGCAGAAACCAAAAACCCTTATAAGTAACGTGTCCTTAAAAAAAAAAAAATCAGTCAGCCAAAAGGTACATGCGGCTGGAAAAGCATGCATTGATTAAGGAGAATTTATGGAGGGGTTGGAGAGAGAAAATAAAGCATTCATTTACAGGTAAGAGTGAAGTTTAGGACGTCAAGTCAACGAGCCCCGTGAAGATTATTTTGCTTCCCCGGACTGACTTGCATGGCTGTTCTTCCTGTTCTTTTAATACGCGCCACGTTGTGTTGAAATTTTGGAACTTTTTAAACCGTATTTTTAATAAAATGTGCGATTCGTAGTAATTCTGGAACCTGTATAATTTCTGTCGGAACTGTCTGTAACATGGTTCTTAGGGGCGGACTTTCTGTTTTCCCAACGATTTTGTGTCATGAATAAACTTATCATCCGTCTCGTGGCCGTGTTCAATGCCCGTACATTCTGTCCTGGACTACGGGAACGTTTCTTTTCTTTGTTCTAGACAACGACTACTAGAACGTTTTTCAGCTTCCGGGGTAACTGTTGCGGCTTTTGTTGGATCCTCGGCTCAAGGAGGCGACTCGCAAACATAATTATCGTCTTTTACACTTTGCTGGAATTCAGTTTTCCCATATCAAAATCTCCAACTTGTTTCTTGTCAGAGCTTTAAACGGTGCCAGATTCCGGCACAGCTGGGTTTCCCATCGAATAATTATTCGGTATTACCTAGCTATTTTGACTAAGTGTGGCTCAGCTAGTTTTTTTTTTTTTTTTAAATCCATTTCCTACAAAACGGCACCCTTTCATACCCTCCCTCAGAGCTGAGGGGACTCGGGCTGCTGTCAGAACCAGATTGCAAATTTATCTACCCAATTCGATGTTGTTGTGGATGTCAGGGTAGGAACATTTCGTCTAACTCGATACTCATAGTTTTCGACCACGTTTGCCATTTTCTATTTCTTTATTCAATACACCTGCTAAAGACTTATTTAACACTGGTCTTGGAGTTGGTGGTGGAACTGGGGGTGGTGGCGGAATTGGGGGTGGTGGCGGAATTGGGGGTGGTGGCGGAATTGGGGGAGGTGGCGGAATTGGGGGAGGTGGCGGAACTGGAATTGGGGGTGGTGGCGGAACTGGAACTGGGGGTGGTGGCGGAGCTGGAACTGGGGGTGGTGGCGGAACTGGAACTGGGGGTGGTGGCGGAGGAGGTAACGGAATATGTGATAAAGGACAAGAAGGTGACTGTGTTCGTGAGTCAAAGAGTTGTCTTTTTTCAGACGAAATGTTCTCAAATTTAGGTGATGTATGGATATTCAATGACGACTTTTGTTTCTCGAGCCCACTTTTTCGGTGCCTGTTTTTCTGAATGTCGGGTGAAATAGGGGTGCTTTTAGCTTCTATTAGTGCTTTCGCTGCTACATTTCTTTCGCTGGACGGCAGAACTGTACTACGCAATGGTTGTGACTGACGTCGCCATTCTTGTGACGTTATACTATCTGTGAATGGTGATGCATACGGAGACAATTTCATTGTTATTAACGCTTTATTTCCGTCGCCACCGCCTGCAGTTTCATGTTTACGATATGACCTAGCAGAATTCCCCACCGGCTTGCTAAATTTTACTATATGAGATTCTGTTGCCTTCCTTTTTTTGCCTTTCTGAAATAGACGAAACAGATATTATCAATAAACAGGGCTTCGCTTCGTTTGTACTTATGAATTTGATCTGTTAGCATTTATCGATTCGACTTTTGCGAGTAGGTATTATTTTTGCAATAATTTAATTTATCTCTTTAAAGAATAACAAGGACTGCATATAATAAATATAGTATACATTAAACAGGGAGAACGTTCAGAATTATGCATGATGTGATGTTAGGAGTCAGCAATCGCCGTTACAAAGCATGTATGGTCAGAGCATTTAATTCAGAACATGCAAGATGCAGTTTTTTTAAATTATATTAAACATTGCAAAAATAAAAAGACATTTTCATTAACTGTCAGTCAAAAGAAATGCACTTAACATATTTAGAAAGCTAAGAGAAAGTGGTGAGTTGCGTTGACAAAAATAAAATTTTATAAATAACATTTACTAAATTGCCATTTAAGTTCAAAATATCACTGAACTGCCATACATGTACACAATAATCTATGCTGTCATTCCGTTTTGCTCAGTCATCTTAGCTTATGACACTTGTACTGACGCTCAAGCACTTTATATTAATACTTATGACACTTGTACTGACGCTCAAGCACTTTATATTAATACTTATGACACTTGTACTGACGCTCAAGCACTTTATATTAATACTTATGACACTTGTACTGACGCTCAAGCACTTTATATTAATACTTATGACACTTGTACTGACGCTCAAGCACTTTATATTAATACTTATGACCTGAGCATACATTATATTAATGTGTCTATATAAGCAAATGTTATTTTAGCACTATACGACATACTAATACTGTCATACGAACACACACAAATGTATGATATACATACACAAGCATTGTTTTGTCCAAACATATTAATTATTTTATTTTACTCCATCTTTGCATGATGTAGAAATTAAGAGAACTGAAACACAAGTATGCTATGCCACCTTGCGTCTGTGTTAAGCCGTTTCACGATATGTGCAGTTTTCTTTATATAAGATAAAATTCAATCGTTAGCATTTATTGATTTTAGTATTACAAATATTTTCAGTGAGTTTTTAGCTGTTGTTTTATTTATATGTTATATTGTAAAAATAAATTAGTCTGGCCAAGATTACAGAGAAAATGCAGACTTGAAAAACAAGAATATTCAATGCTGCTTCTGGACAAGCAATTAGCCATTACACAAAGACAAATAAAAACTGCAAGACAAACAAGCGGAATAAAATCACAGCTAAAACCAAAACAAGCAAACAGTTTTTTTAAGCACACGTGACTAATATCAAGTGGCAGTGGTAATGCTGATGCTGTGCAGGTTGTGATTTCAGGACAGTCAGGTTTTAGATCTTAATGTACAAAAAGTGAACCGACCGATTAGGCAATACTGCTGTATAATGTGAAACTGATGATTAATGAGCATATACATAAATAAATTAGTGCGTAATATTGGGGCAAGTGTCCTAAGCTTGACAAATGGCAACAAACTGGAACTATATTATTTAGAAATGTCATATAAGTTGCAGTACAGAGCCCTATCAGGAGAACCATAATACAACTTAAAGCATACAGTAAAATGTCAGTAGTTTTAATCACAAAGAATAGAGCACTGTCATAGAACCATGCAATAAAATGTTTATCATTTAAACACATAGAATGGAGCATTGTTCTATAAGCATACAGTAAGATGCCTGTCATTTAAGCATACAGAATAGATCACTATGAAACAAACACATAGTAGACAACAATGTCATACAAGAAAAATATTATATTACATTTGCACTGCTATGTAACATCGTTGTAAATACAAATAGTTTATTAGTACAATCACCCACTGTATAAAGGAATGCATTCTAAAGTATCACTAGTAAAACTATGCAATGTTTTATTTTGTCATGCAAATGAATAGTACAGAGCTGTGTCATTCAAAATATTGTCACATTTGCTTACAATATGGAAGTAACCATAAAGTAGCAATAAAATCAAAGTATAAAGCTCAGTGATACAAACACTCAATATAGACCAATATTACATAAATGTATGTCATATATGCAATCATTATAGAGTATTCTAAGTGCAAAGGAATCAACTATCTTATAAATACATAAAATTAAACACTGTTATACTATATAGAGTACTATAATGCAAACACTCAGTAAAGAGCAAGGCTATACAAACAGTACAAAGGACTGTCATGCAAACACAATATATAGACTACTGACATACAAGCCAAAAGTAATAAATTTAGCTTTTCATACCACAACACAGGATAGAGCATAGTCAAACAAGCATATAATATGGACTCTATTGAATAAGCCCATAGTATAGAGCACTGTTAAACAAGCCCATAGTATAGAGCATTGTCAATCACACAATATAGACTACAGAGCACTGTCAAACAAGTCACAGTATACAGCATTGTTAAACAAGCACATAGTACAGACTATAGAGCACTGTCAAACAAGTCACAGTATACAGCATTGTTAAACAAGCACATAGTACAGACTATAGAGCACTGTCAAAAACAAGCACAAGGCATAGAGGATTTTAAACAAGCACAAAATATAGAGTACTGTCAAACAAGTACATAGTATAGACTATAGAGCACTATTAAACAAGCACATAGTATAGAGCACTATTAAACAAGCACATAGTATAGAGCACTATTAAACAAGCACATAGTATAGAGCACTATTAAACAAGCACATAGTATAGAGCACTATTAAACAAGCACATAGTAAAGAGCACTGTCATACTAGCACACTATAAAGAGTACAATCTCACAAGCACGTTGTCCAGAGCAGTCCTACAAGCACACTGTTTAGAGCACTGTCATACTCCACTCAGTATAAAGCACTCATACAACATGAAGCACTGTTTACAGGCACAAAATTAAAGAAACAAATAAATAAACAAACAAACTGCACAAGATTTGCCACCCACCCCTCTTCCCTGCTTCGTTACTGGCATCTTTCAAGGCCTGGATCCTGTGTGGGCAATATCTTCATGCAGGATCTATTGTTTCCTTTCAATCACCAGCATAATGTTCAGTTAGAATGTAAATTTTTAAAATATGATTAAATTAAATAACAAAGATGCATGCCATAAGTTGTGTCTCCATACTAAATTTGTTAATTATATAACTAATTTCACATGATAAATTACAAATATGCATACCTTTCTTCGCTTTCTGAGCTTGGGAATGTAGAAACGGCAGCACACACTGAACAACAACCAAAATATAATCCTTTAATTCTAAACACACATGACTGGAGTATACTTATTTTTCAGTCACTAAACAGCCATAAATATATAATCTGTATGAGCATGTGTGCACATAAGTACAAAAGAATGCAGGTTGATGTATTCCCTTAGTGTGAAATAGTTTCTCCAAAAGTATTTTTTAATTCGCATATATGACAAATTATTTTTTTTAAAAAGATTAAAATGCAACACAACACAATATATGCATTTAAAGAAAATTATTTTGGGTGGTGGGGTGGGTTTTCTGTTTGTTTTTTTAAAAATCAGTTGTGCAAGTAAGAGTGTGTGTGTGTGTGTGTGTGTGTGTGTGTGTGTGTGTGTGTGTGTGTGTGTGTGTGTGTGTGTGCATGCTAGCAATGTTTTGCCATAGCATTAAATGAAATCTCTGAACAAACAAAACTGAGTTCATTTAAATAACACATTAAACAACAGCAGATACAACACTGAGGTTTCATTTGTTTGAAGGTAACCAGCAATCAATGTGTCCTAATGAAATGTTTTAAACTTTAAAAATATTAATAAAAGGATCAAAGAATATATATCAAATATTAAAAGGATCAAAGTAGAATACATATAAGCCTTCTGAGGTAAAGAGCTGCTAGGTACTTTAAATATAAGAGCAAACTCATGTAGAATTACTTGAGTCAGTTTATCCTTTCATTAAGTTCTATCACAAAATCACTGGAATTTCATATGTGCTATTTTATGTCTATAAAGACAATGTGAAATTCCACACTGATATGTTTAAATAAATCAATTCCAAGAATAAATGAGTATTTCCTTGTTCAATATGACTGTTACGTTAGTAAATATGTGTCCTTGATTACATGACTCATTCCCATGACTAAACTAGTAAAAAGTTCCATGGATTAAATAATTCAATTCCACATTTAAATAAAAAATCTATTCCAAAACTAAATCAGTCCTTCCACGTAGTTTAACTGTTCCATGATTAATGAGACCATTCCATGGTTCAGTTTAACATTTGATCCATTTGATCTCCGAGATTGAGTGTTTCTGTTCCAAGAATAAACAATTAAAAATAGTCTATTTCATGACTGCGTCCATTTCATAAGCCTGTTATAACACAAGTAAGATTCTAACCCAGTATTATCTAGTCCGCCATGCTGTGTAGTAATGACCCATGGCCTGCCACTGAGTAACATGCTACTTACGCTGCAACAGATACGATGATGACAACAAGAAGAATTCCACATCCCATCCCTATGAACAACAGGACACCAGGTGGGTAGCTCATTAACTCAGCTGTCCACAGATATATGTTCAAAATTAATGCAAATTAGGCATGTAAAAATCAGGCATACATACAGGGATGACTCGCTAAAGTAGCTCTATTGTGCTCCTCATGTCTCTTGTTTGCAAACACATGTACACACTATTTTTCTGTGACACTGTTCATTCCAAAAACTATATGTTTGCAATTCCATGAGTATTTCTGTGCTTTGTTTTGTAAACGTATTTGTTTGTTTTATGGTGTCAATCTGCATGCAGATTCATTATTTTGCTCTGTTATAGTATTTTTAATTGTTGTTTTTTTAAAATTTGTTTTGAGCAGTAAAAAAATGTTATAATATGTTTTAAATACTGTAAATACTGAAAATGTGGTGATTTTATATTTTTAAAATCAAATCATCATAATTATGATTATGATATAACTTGTATTGTCTTGAATTTGATCCAAGTATACAGATACATGGTTGGTTGGTTGGTTGGTTGGTTGGTTGATACTTTAATTTTCATGAATCTGGTGCAATTTAGGTTTTTTCCTATATTTAAAAAACCACATTCAAATAATTTGTATACTACACAATCTTATATCCAAAAAATACAATTCAACAATTCAGTACAAATCTCAAGATATTTCTTATCAGAGAACAGAAAGGGAGTTATTAGAGATAAGTGATAATAGTTTCTACATAAACTGATTTAGGCTCTCATTAGTCTTTCATGCGCTTTTGTAATAAAGACACATGTATATTGTCTGCCATTATTACATCAGTTCCATGTGTTTCTTTCGCATTTTTGTAGGACACTGATTCACTGCTATTCTCTCAAGGTTAACTTGGGTACCTTCACTGTATTTGGTTCTCTCAAGGTTAACTTGGGTACCTTCACTGTATTTGGTTCTCTCAAGCAGAACAGCAATTGTAGCCATTTCCAGTAACTTCCTTATACTAGAAACTGCTTGATGTTTATATTCAGCTTTCTTTGCCACCATACATCAATGAGTGTAGTGTGTTCTTACACTTACACACTGCTCTCTGCCTCTACCACGGTCATTCATAGCAATATCCAGGATGTTCAATCATAAACCAGGATGTTCAATCATAAACCAGGATGTTCAGTCCTAAACCAGGATGTTCAGTCCTAAACCAGGATGTTCAGTCCTAAACCAGGATGTTCAGTCCTAAACCAGGATGTTCAGTCCTAAACCAGGATGTTCAGTCCTAAACCAGGATGTTCAGTCCTAAACCAGGATGTTCAATCATACACCAGGATGTTCAATCATACACCAGGATGTTCAATCATACACCAGGATGTTCAATCATACACCAGGATGTTCAATCATACAGAGAAAGAAAGGCTGCTTATTACCATTAAGCTAACATCTATCTTTCAAGACCAGACTTTTTGCCACACCAAATTCAAGTGATTAGACAAGAATATTTTCTATTGCAGGTACAATTTTGGATCTCAGCCCATTGGCTGGCCTCATTTTCGTAAATCTTAACGATTGAATAATAAAACTACTCCACCAGTTGGAAGTGGATTGCATTACATCAGCAATTTCTAGCATTTTCTCAAATTGGAGTGTTTACACCAACTCGCACACTTACAAAAATATCATCATAAGGAGTGCCCAAGGTCGTGTTACTTTAACAATTTAACAATTTATATAACAATTAAGTTTAGAAATAGGGATAGGCAAATTTCTTCTGCCACACATTCCATTACAATTTCTTACAGCCAATATTATACCTAGTTACTTGTTTTGGAGAAAAGCAAACTAAGATCGTGCAAATGGGACTACTTGTCAGTCATAAAGCATGCATTTATCAAGAGGAAGAATATGACGATATTCATACAACAATTATAATAATTATTATTATTATTAATATTATAGAAAACCATTAAATTTCATTTTAAATATCACTCCATTTTAGCAGATTATTTAGTTCTGACATGATAAATTTCCAAAGAAAATCGGTGATATACCTTCCCAAGAAGGGCTGGGGGCTGGAGTGACTACCTGGTTAGCAAGCATATCACTGCCCCGATTGGTTTCCTCGTTGGCAGTTAAGTCAAGATCAATATCCTCCAAAGGTTTTAAATGTCCTTCCAAAGGGACAGGCGCTAGGTCCATCTCTTCTCATTTTTCAAACTCCTTCATGTTTTAGACAAGAAAAGAGAAATATGACCGAAGTACAGCTGTAGTCTGCATTAATTTCGAAAAAGAGACAATGTCATTTAGTTATTGAAAGCGTGCCGAAAAAAATTGAGGAAGTGGCTGAATCAATGATAGAAAAAAAGGAAAACGATTTGACAGAATCTGTCTTGTCATACTGGCTTTCATGATTACTGTTACTGTATTTTATACAATGGAAATGGCACATTATTTATTAATGCATGTTTCCATTTATATTTTATCTACATTTAAGTAACGTTTGTGAATGAGTGTATATTTCAACTTTCTTTCTTAATTAGTAAGAGGAATCGACAGTTGGGTAAATCGGTTTATTTATCAGGGGTTCAGAAGCTGAATAAGTGTTTTCGGTCAGGCGGATATGGATCAGCCGCGGGGGCTTGACTGATTTCAATAACACATTTGGAGAGACGTAAATACTGGCTTGACGCTAGCTGGTTGGTATTGTACGGCTGACTGTTAAGTGAGGGGTTTATAGATCTGATCTTATGGTGAACGGGTACGTTCTCCGAGTAATCTAACAAAAAAGCTGCTGAATTCCGATAAAGTCAAAGAGAAGTTCCGGATCATAATTAAAGCTTGGTTCGTGGTACTGAACTCATGGAAAAGATACGTTACTGTTAGGGGAGTGGGGTTGCCTTGTAGTCGAAAAATGGTCACAGGCAAGGTAATATAAGGGGCGCGAGTTAATATTCCTCCCAAAGTTCGAGTGTTTTTGCCATGAAAGGATAAACGTATAATTCTATATGATACGAAATGGAAGTATATTTTGGACTCTGTGAAAAAATGCATGAAAACTGTATCAATTATTTTTGTGTTGCAAAATATAAAAGAAAAGTAATATGTGAAATACATTGAACAAAGCTAAAAAGGACGGCTGAGTGGAAACTAAATCTAGCACACCAGAAAAATATTTTTCCGATCATTTCTTGTCTTGCACGAAAGACGAAGAGTGAAAAATTATGCTGATTACACATGTTCGTAAATTAAAAAAAAATATCAAAACGCTTTCTGGTCAAGCAAAACGAAATCAGTATATTTTTTTAAAATGTGTATACCACTCAAGTGTTTAGAATGTTCAAGTTACATTGATCATTGCTTGTATGCACTGGCTCAACATTCAAGTCCTTGACCTTATATTGAGAAAGCTGCTTTTTCCTAGTAATCTATAGGCAGAGAAAACTACATTCATTTAGAGAGAATGTTTACGATTAATCGCAACAAATCGTCAGGAATAAATCACACCGAAAATTGCCATTACGTTGACCGGAGGAAGATGCCAAAGTTTACTTTCAAATTCAATCTCTAATACGATTCAACTATTTTATCACAAGATATTACGGGGTGGGGAAAATGGGGATTGAAACTAACAATGTGAACAAGAAAGATGTACTAACGAAACTAACAATGTCAAAGAAGGCTAATTTAATGTGTAGGTAAATGTACAGAATATTAAATTAGTATTAAAACTAACAATGTCAAAGAAGGCTAATTTTATGTGTAGATAAATGTACAGAATATTAAATTAGTATTATTAAGGCTAATTTTATGTGTAGGTAAATGTACAGAATATTAAATTAGTATTAAAACTAACAATGTCAAAGAAGGCTAATTTTATGTGTAGGTAAATGTACAGAATATTAAATTAGTATTAAAACTAACAATGTCAAAGAAAGCTAATTTTATGTGTAGGTAAATGTACAGAATATTAAATTAGTATTAAAAGCAGCAGCTCAACACTAACCAGATAAACAATTTTAAAATTGTTAAAACGAAGTTCTAAAAGAAAAAAGTCGATAAAAATGCAAGCAAAGATTATTTTCTTTTCAGATGACCGAAAATCCGAAAATCTTAAAAACACTATGGTAAAATAATAAATGCGTCACATATTGATGTGATTGATGTAAACAATCACATTAAGCTGTAGATTAAAAATTTTCATTTTGCATGCAATAATCGTTAAAATGCACTGCAAATAAATAAAATAAAATATACGATTGATAAAATATCAAGCATAGAACGAGCAATGAGTTCGACAATGAATTTACAACCTAGAATTTAAATCATATCCAATATTAGTCTATCAATAACATCTAAAAAATTGTTTTTCACTGTCCTAGGATTGTGTATATTTTAGTTCAGATCTATAGCTAAAAGAATGTGTCTAACTAGTAACAACAATAATACCTATGTTGGCGTACATTAATGTTTACTCACATCGAACAGTAACAATTCCCACCTCCATACAACAGTAAACAGCATTCAGCATAGTTGGTACAGGGTCCAAAACCTGAGATCGTCTGTTCAGTCAACTCGATAAACAAGTGATAGAACCAGACTTATCGTTATGGTCTAAGGGATGTTACTCTAGCCGCGAAGACTCTAGCCTGATAAACATGATAGTTCAAGAATTAATTGTTATGTATATATTAATTAATGATATTTTATTATTTTGTTAAATTAAAAATTGTTGTATGTACGTACAGTTAATTACAAACTTTGTATTCTGCTTTTCCTTCAAATATTTAAATTATTGTATTCTTACTATAATTTTGATGTCACAACTAAACATTTATTTACCAAGTATTAAGAGTAACATATCTGCCAACATGTTTGGGTTCATAACGTGTGTATTTGCTATGTGTATTTGTGTGTGTTATCGTTGATGATGGTGATGATTGATGATGATGACGACGACGACAAGCAAGATGTGACGGCTCGAAAACTGTTCAGCACACAGTTTTTCTGATGAAAACAAGGATAGTAATTAGTATTGTCTTTATTGTACAATATTCATTTTATTTACAATTCGTTGGTCTTGCTGCCTTGATTTTTAGTGCTCTGTGTGCTTTTAATACATTTTCAGACTTTCCATCACCACATGTAGAAGTAGTGGTGCCAACGGGTACCCATTGTCATGCTAATATCCGGGTAGTAAAATTGAGAATGGATACCCGTGGTAAAGCGGCCACTATGTACTATACACGATTTAGCACACTCCCCCTCTGGTCACACTCCATCATGCAGGCTGTGGGTTGGCTTACGCGCTGAACTGCCACTGTACCTAGATCTAATTATGACATAGATCACCAATCACCACAGCTCGCGCCCTTTCCTTTTGCTTGTGCTTGTTGTGTTCGTTAACAAGTGTAGCATGTTATTGATGTTAATAAGACTTCAGTAAACAAGCTTGCCAATAAATTAAATAATAACATAATATTTTTAATATGGGGAAGACATCGTCTGTGTGGAGTCACGCCAAGAGATTGGATAGTGACAAGGCGAAATGCAATATGTGTGATGAAATTCTATCGGCGAAGGGCGATTGAACTTGATGCCCTATTTTTAAAGTTGTTGACATTTTATTTAGTTTTAGTTTAATTTATGTAATGATTGATAATATTAAAAATAAAAGTTGCATTGTATTTGATCATAACAAATAGTAAGTCACTAAGATGCATACCTTTGGCTACTGTATGAAATAGAGCGCATGCCTAATGGTTAAATAGATTTGTGTAGAGATCGCAAGTTGGAATGGAAATTATGCTAATTTTCGAATGGGTACCCAGAACTACAGAACGGAGCCCCAAATCAAAAAGAAGGCGCCCGCCACAACACATCAGACGATATCAACAGTATCAATTTTCGAATGGGTACCCAGAACTACAGAACGGAGCCCCAAAAAGAAGGCGCCCGCCATAACACATCAGACGACAACAGTATCATCTACTACAACCACAACAACGGCAGCGCTGCGACAACAACAACAACGGCGGCAGCACAGGGAGCAACATCACATGCAGTGGGAATATTTGTGGATCTAATTCAACTAATGCTTGACCACCTATACTGGCCGCCAACACCCACTTACATACAGCCCAACGGATACCGGGGACATCAACAACAACAGTGCCAATGACAACAACAACAACACCACTGGTGAACATCATGAGCGCACATACACATACACATACAATTGTCTCCTATTACCCCCAGATGGAACCGTCTCCTTGCAAAGAAACAAGCTCAGGGTTCTCATTGATTTAGCGTTCTAGTGAGTTAAAATGTTAAATCACTTTATATTCAATTTTTGGTGTAACTGTATTTAATTTGAAGGCACGTTTAAATATAATTAAATTAATTATTAAATCAAAACAATCTAAACTATAAACAATCAATGTCGCCCCCCCCCCCCACATCATCGGGCCGCGGTAAAATTATCAAACGGTGACCGGTCCGCAGCGAGGAAAAGGTTGGGGACCACTGATGTAATATAATCATGTATACAAATTAGAAGTTATTTTTAATTTGAACATAATTTTAGCAGCGCACACAATATAATCTTTATTTGAAGTAAACGCATGAAATGTAATATTAAATATAGTAAAATCTAAAGACGTCATTTACAGATATTGAATGTGTAGATGAGCATACATGAAGTCTACACAAGTGAGTTCATATATGAAGTCTGTTTATCCTTATCGTCTTACCTATCTCCTATTATACACTTTCTAGGGTACAATTAGCAGTGGTCTTATTTCTCAAACAATACTCAATACCGCTTAAAATGAGGAAAATAATAATAGTAGTTCAAACCTCCACGATCCAAATACTATGAAAATATTTTAAAATAAGCAATATAATTTCTCATTACAACGAATATATTTTCTTCATTAACCTAAATTATTAACTTAATCTGGATACATATTTATTTAAAATGGGATAGAAAACTATAACTTCAGAATGTGGAAACCTTATTCATCTCCTTGTTACAACATTATCAACCATCATAAAATAAACTCTGTTTTTCTCAACTAAATATAAAATAGGCTAATTTATTATGCTGCGAAGTCAATATTAAAATGTATCTTCTCATTAAAAAAGTTTCTCTTTATTAAAACAGTTATGTAATTTATAGTTTGAGCATTTCTTACATAGTTTTGTATATTTACAAAGAAATGCTTACATCACATGCTTTTCGTTTAAATAGGGTGCTTAAAATATAACCTTGAGTATGAGGACTGATAATTTTTTTAAGGTGGTCACTAGTGAATAAATGACAAAACATGAGCCAAATAAATGCCTGTCAGCAACTGAATGTAAATGAAGGCAATGACCTCTCAGTAAGTCTCTGTTTTAGGAAGATTCCACAATTTCTATAACGAACGCCGCTGCGAACGCCCGCGTGACTCGCAGAACGAACTTGTTTCACATAACGAACCGTACGTATACCGCAAAAACATCGCATTTCCAGTGAAAAAATGGCCGAATCCGGCCATTCGTGTCTCACGTAGTTCAGATGAAGGCAGGGCGTGTTTGTCTCCAGTTGATTGTCCTTTTAGATGAACGCCTAACATCTTACAACTTACATCAACACCTAACATCATACCCTGCTTTGGTGAAGTGTCTTTACTAGCGTTTTTTCCCCATGAACACTGCCCAGTTTTCATTTTCCTCTAATTTCTTTGATTTTTCGCGGCGATGCACGATTTCCTGTAGAAGTTTTGGGATATCGTGTTTCGCATAACGAACATACTGCTGGAACGAATTGTGTTCGTTATGCGAGGTACCACTGTATACTAGTCGAACATATAACATTTAATTAAATCGTGCGCTCATTACATTTATAGAGTACAGTAAATATACTAAAGGTATACTTCTTTTATTTGAATATGTACAGCCAATATTAAATAAACTTAATCACTTAAATGGTTGCATTAATATTTTCAAATCTCTAAAGTCATCAACACAAATTAATTTATGTCCTTTGACAAAAGACACGTAATGGCATGTTTAGACTATACTCGGAAAAACACTGAAAACACGAGGGAGAGAGTGTCTTACAGCCTGAATGATTGAGAAAGAACAAGCTAGAGAAATGAATAATGAATGATTGAGAAAGAACAAGCTACAGAAATGAATAATAAATGATTGAGAAAGAACAAGCTAGAGAAATGAATAATAAATGATTGAGAAAGAACAAGCTAGAGAAATGAATAATAAATGATTGAGAAAGAACAAGCTAGAGAAATGAATAATAAATGTTAAGAAAGATGATCAACAAGATTATATGCATAAATCATAAAATGCTGAAGCTAAATAGGATCAACAGTTTCTTGAAATAAGCTAATGGTTTATTACATTAAATTGAATAATTATAATAGCTAGTAAACCCGTGGTTCTAGTTATAGAAATGATTATGAATACTGGTATCATGGAAAGAGTTACAAAATCCTAATATATGAGTTATATCCAAATGTGTTACATATGTAGGCCTGTAGTCAATATATAATTATGTTTGGCGCTCGTCTGGTAGCATTGTGTAAAAAAAGTCTCCGCGACTGCGTGTGCATATGGCTGTGTGTGCGCTTGTAAGTGAAACTGTTTGCAATTTGTATGCGCGTGCGTGCGTATGAGTGTGTGTGTGTGTGTGTGTGTGTGTGTGTGTGTGTGTGTGTGTGTGTGTTGTGTGAGTGTGTGCGCACGCTTATGGCTTGTGAGTGGATGTGTATTTGACTGCAATATGCATGCGTATACGTGCGTACGAGTGTTATGTGTGAGTGCGCGTATGGCTTGTGAGTGAAACTGTTTGACTAGAGTGCGTATGCGCATGCGTATTTATGAGTGTGCGCTGGAGTGAACATATATGCGTGCAAGCTTGTTGTTTGTGCATTTGTGTGCCTGCTTGTGTGTATGTGAGCGCGTGTTGACAACCAAAGAGATATTTCAGAATTTCAAGTAGGACTTGAAGTTTCCCCAACGTCCATCCATCAGCCGTGAAGGTTACGGATGATGTCCTGAGTAGAATGTTAGTCGGCTAATCAGATATTAGCGAGGAAAAGTCAAACTCAGCATGTAAGATTGTCGGCATATTTGTCTTGGACCTGAACCGTATTGCAAAGTCTCTCAGTCTTTCTCCTCCATCCACCCTTGCCACCGTCTCCTCGCCTTTCTCTGTCTTGCTTTCTTTCTCATACTTTCACCACTAATCTCATCTCCTACTCAATTACCCCCCTCCTCTCTTTTATCTTTCTGTCTCTCTTCATCTCCTTCCCTCATTCTTGTTATACGCCACTCTTTTCTGTTCTCTTTACACCTTTCTCTTTCACTCACCTTTCTCTCCATATTCTTGTTTCTCTTCATCTTTCATGCTCTCTTTCCATATTCCTCACTTTATCATCTCTTTCTCTCTTTCTATTTATCTATCACACTCACTCGTGCACGCGCGCGCACACCCACATCAACACATGTAGGTATGAGATAGTAAAAGTTTGTTAACGTCTTTCATTATCATTTGTATATACTTCTTAAATTTATCTGAGTTTTACAAGAGTTATCTTACTGATTTTTAATGATGGTGAGTAGACAGGAAAATGTGTAACGTAATTGTGTTGCGACGTTAGAACACTGCAATAAGTTATGCTCCTTGACATGAGCAGATGGTGAAATATGAAGAATACATGTGTTTTGAAGTGAAAAGACAGCGAAATTTGTAACTTTGGTGTGTCTTGAAATGAAAGACATAATATGTATCTTTGGTGTGTCTTGAAATGAAAGACATAATATGTAACTTTGGTGTGTCTTGAAATGAAAGACATAATATGTAACTTTGGTGTGTCTTGAAATGAAAGACACAATATGTATCTTTGGTGTGTCTTGAAATGAAAGACACAATATGTATCTTTGGTGTGTCTTGAAATGAAAGACACAATATGTAACTTTGGTGTGTCTTGAAATGAAAGACACAATATGTATCTTTGGTGTGTCTTGAAATGAAAGACACAATATGTATCTTTGGTGTGTCTTGAAATGAAAGACATAATATGTATCTTTGGTGTGTCTTGAAATGAAAGACACAATATGTATCGGAGGTGTGTCTCGACATAAGTAGATAGCAAACTATTTAATTTAGATGTATTTTGACACAAGCAGACAGGAAGATATATAATGTAGATTTATTTTGACACTAGCAGACAGTAATGCAGATGTATTTTGATACAAGCAGGCAGAAGGTATGTAAACTGTGGATGTATTTTGACACAAGTAGGTAGCAGATGTGTAACGTAGATGCCTTTTGACACAGAGTGCAAGATATGGAGATATATTTTGACACAAGCAAACCGCACGATATACAATATAGATGTATTTTGACGCAAGCAAACAGCAAAATATGTAAGTTAGATGTGAGTCTTTCCTGACACAGAAATACGAAAACAGCTAAATATGTAACGTATGTGTATCTTGACGTGAGCAGACATAAAAATACTTAACGTAGGTGTATTTTGACGTGAGCAGACAAAAGTATTTAACATAGGTGTACTTTTTCGTGAGCAAACAAAATGCTTAACATATGTGTATTTTGACGTGAGCAGACATAAAATACTTAACACATGTGTATGGTGACGTGAGCAGACAAAAGTTAATTACCGTAGCTATATTTTGAATCGAAAAGTTAGAAATCAGCCTAGGTGTATTTTGATACGTGAAGTTAGAAATCAGCCTAGGTGTATTTTGATACGTGAAGTTAGAAATCAGCTTTTAGGTGTATTTTGATACGTGAAGTTAGAAATAGCGTAGAATTAGATGATCAAAAGAGTGCAAAAAAGTAAAAAATAGAAACTTTTGTATGTCAGATTTTGTTTTTATTTTAATCGAAAGTTTTGTTTACTACGCAAAGTCCTAGTTCATGAGCAAGGCATGAAATTCTGAATATACCACGCATGAACAGTTTAGGAAAAAGAAAGTATTTGCAGACCCTTAACGAGATCATTGTAAAGAGCAGTTCATTGGCAGGTCACGATCTCTTCCACGCTAAATGGTCGTGACTTTCTCTTAACATGGCCTTCCAGTGGTGCGGAGTCTGACGCCATAACATAGTGTTAGACGCTTTTCAAAGTCCAACAAGTCGTTTTTTTTTCGTGATCCTTTGCTGTGTTTGTTTGATGTCTGCATGAGTGCATGTGATAAAAATTAATCTTTGTTTAGAAGAAGTTAATTCATGAGGTTTAATAGCAGTTTAATGCTAAAAGGTCACAATTCTCA
The DNA here is from genome assembly GCA_028829895.1 of Sinotaia quadrata. Taxonomy (NCBI): domain Eukaryota; kingdom Metazoa; phylum Mollusca; class Gastropoda; order Architaenioglossa; family Viviparidae; genus Sinotaia; species Sinotaia quadrata. The sequence continues at coordinate 31,475,947 of CM054184.1, forward strand.
ACCGGAACGTACGCATTGAACAAGCAAAGTGGAAAAAGATTGTCAGACTGATTGCTCCTGTTATCTAAAACAAGCGCTCTAACAAATTTCGAAAAAAAGCTTTAAAAAAAAAAAGTTAATAAATATAAGCACCTGCAATTTTTCTTAGTATTTCAAGCAATTCTCAGATTTTATTTTCATTTACAGTGTATCATTCAGCATTTTGTGTTGTTACTAATTTGATGACAATAGAAATTGCAGAATTAGGAAGCGAGACGCCTTATTTTATGGGTTTGTTGCTCTGCGCTGCGCTAACCAGCAGGAAGGGAGACTACTGAATCAGCCGACAAACGAGAAAATCTGTTCGTCAGAACTGCACTGCATCAACAGCATAATTAAATAAATATGTCTTAATCAGAGAAGTAAGAGGGAAGGAGAGGATAATGTGAGAGAGAGAGAGTAAATATATCTTTTATAGTGAGGTAAGAGGGAAGGAGAATGTGATAAGAGAGGGAGGGAGGGGAGAAGCCGGGACACACAAGCACACAGAGAGATTTTTGCTGTTTTTTTTTTAAAAAACCTAAACAGCAAACTTTATTGTATTTTCAAACAAAAAAAGTTTCTTCCACGCACCCATTTTTATACCTTAAAATAAATACAGTTAAGTGAATATAAAAACAACTACATATCAATACTTTTATAGAAAGGGATTAAAACGGTGAAATCCTATTTGTCGTGCAAAGTTGCCTTTTATTCTTGTATTTCTATTGATGATTATATAAAAGTTTTCTTTTATTCTTGTATTTCTATTGACGATTATATAAAAGTTACCTTTTATTCTTGTATTTCTATTGACGATTATATACAAGTTGCCTTTTATTCTTGTATTTCTATTGACGATTATATAAAAGTTGCCTTTTATTCTTGTATTTCTATTGACGATTATATAAAAGTTGTGCAGTCATGTTTAGAAATTATAAAATAAATAAATAATATCGCAATAAACTATTAATTAATGCAAACTTCAATTATTTATTTCTCCTCCGTTGTTTGGCTGGAAAATCTTGTTTAAAAATAAAAAAGTCATCACGACATTAACCGCAATGTAAAGCAACACTAAGTATTTACACACTGATAAATTAAATGACCTAAGAATAAATCCCAAAACAACTTACTACATGCAAATGTAGGCCTTTACATGGCCTATAAAATAAATTTATAGCAAAGAATTCGGCACACAGTGTCAAAACTGTCTGACTCAATCACATTGGCGTTAGCCTACTTTCGCTGTCTACATTCAGCTCTGACAGAAAGCGACTCGAATTTTGTTTCCAACAGAATTAATGTCTTGATTAGCGTAAAGACAAGAATTGTCTTCATTTAGCGTAAAGAAAAGAATGGTCTTGATTTAGTTTAAAGAAAAGAATGGTCTTCATCACTAAATAGAAAGCGTTAACCATTCTCGGCGCTCTATTCAGATTAGTGCTTACCAAATCTCTATTCCAGTGCGGTGGGCGTTAACAAAGACTATTGAGACGGCACCACATTGCTTCATTGTGCTTGTTTTCTCTCGGACGGCGAAGACGTACACACGACAGACGATTGTGCAGGCTAACAAACCTACAAACGAATTCTTTTTATTCAGACCAGTTACTATTCATTCTTTTTCACACCAAGTTTGTTGAGTTTCTTTTTTTTTTTTTTAAATTTACCCTTATCCTGATTCTTAACTTGTAAGTTCGGTAGCAACTGTCACACGTCACCTTAGGCCCTTAGGGAGCTTGCGAGAGAGAAATTTACCGGCGTCAGACTGAAATGAAGGCCTGCGTTCCCTATTTCCAGTGGACTTTGCATCCCGTACGTCGCCACTCACGTCATTGACCCTTGTTTCTGCTATAACTCGCTACTTATCTCCCCTTGTAATACTCAAATACTGTTACTTCCATGGTTGTTGGCGAAGCGTCCAGTGAGTGTGGCTCGACGGGAACTGTCGAATTGATTGCACGCGGCAGGCATTTGTTCGATATTGTCTTCGGTTTGATCGACAGGGAACGTGTTTGAAAATGTCTTGCGTCGTAAGGATAGTTTTGCACGAATCGAAAGGGCGGATTGAAAAATAAAGGTTGGTATTGAGAAGTTTGCTGGCGATGAGAGACGCGGCTCTTGAAAACGATAGTCAACTGAATTTATGTTTAGTGAATTCGTTTATTGTTTTAATTAAAAGACTACTGTCGTATATTACTTTATTTTATATCGGATGTTAACGAAAAATACGTGTAGCATTGTTATTTGTTCGTGTTTGTCTACTTAAAAAAAATATTCAGTATTTTTAGACAGACCCTTACTTCCATGGGAACCGAGCCGATTACGTAGAAGATGCATTGGATGGAAATGTGAACATGTACAGTAGGAAGATGTGTGTGTGTGTCTGTGTGTGTGTGTGTGTGTGTGTGTGTGTGTGTGTGTGTGTGTGTGTGTGTGTGTGTGTGTGTGTGTGTGACATATTTTAGAAGCAAAATCTCATTTTAAAAAAAACAAACTCATTTCTGAAGTTAACGTCGTCAAAATTATCACAATGAAAGTTTGAACTGATAGTCGTTTGATTGGTTACGCTGCTCTTGATGTATCGATGATTTACTACAAATGAAAAGTTAGCCTATTTTTAGAAGTCGTTGTACTAAGTATACTACAAATGAAAAGTTAGCCTATTTTGAGAAGTCGTTGTACTAAGTATACTACAAAATGAAAAGTTAGCCTATTTTTAGAAGTCGTTGTACTAAGTATACTACAAAATGAAAAGTTAGCCTATTTTTAGAAGTCGTTGTACTAAGTATACTACAAAATGAAAAGTTAGCCTATTTTTAGAAGTCGTTGTACTAAGTATACTACAAAATGAAAAGTTAGCCTATTTTTAGAAGTCGTTGTACTAAGTATAGGCCTACTACAAAATGAAAAGTTAGCCTATTTTTAGAAGTCGTTGTACTAAGTATACTACAAAATGAAAAGTTAGTCTATTTTTAGAAGTCGTTGTACTAAGTGTCATAATATTAGAAGTGTAGACAACAACAGGCCATTATTTGCTTATGTTCCACAGTTATTATTTTCTACTTTGTACTAAGTTTACTATTCTTAAAACATGAATTGTGCATGTATATGTAATTATGAGATCTATTTCCATAACAATAAAACTCTTATTTAAGTACTAAGTTTACTATTCTTAAAACATGAATTGTGCATGTATATGTAATTATGAGATCTATTTCCATAACAATAAAACTCTTATTTAGTACATTCAAATTCGTTTCTCGTCAAGGCATGAAAATGTAACCGGAAATCGACTTTTATCAGAGTTGCTCTTTAAACAAGAAGTCTAATAACTTTATGATGTCATGACAAATTCAGCACCGTGGTCATAATACAGCTAACTAAACAACGCTATACTTTATTAATATACTTTTTCTATTTAAGGATCCGCACAATTATAATTTTAAATACCAAGTCAGTATGTAAACTGGTTTCAGACAATGATAAATTAAAAACTTTAGACAACAACTCAGTTAATAAGCTGGGTCCAAACAATCAGAAATTAAAAACAGGAAATAAGCGGGAAATGAACATACAGTCAGTTAGTAGAAAGAGATCAGTAGGCTTATACACACACACACACACACACACACACACACACACACACACACACACTCGTTCGGAAAATATAATCCATTCGTTAATGACGTTTACCTAAGATTCATTGCAAAGAACGAGAGATTTAGTCAATAAGAGTTATCTCAATTTTCTTACAATCGTATGAGTGTTTTATCTAATCACGGTTACATCAGTTTCATGCATGTTACGAGTTTTGGTTACGTAAGCAATGCGTGCGTTTTATTTCAGAAAAAGCTGTTAAACTGTTAACATCGAACAAGCTTCTCGGCACACTTTTCTGAAAAAACGCAAGAGTGTCTTGGTAATTTAATTTACATTTTAATTAATTATCTGCAATTCTTCTATTCTTGTAAAACATTGAGCTTTAATATGAAGATAGAAACACGACATCCTTCACTATACGGTAGTATTAAACCTTTAATATATTATTTCCTTTGAGATGCTGTGTACACACTTTTCTAAGTGCAGGATGAAACCTTCATCTAATCCATTGTTGTTTCTTGTTTCAGAATAAAAAAAGATGCACAGACAAATAGCAACAATTATTGCAGCAGTAGTTGCTGTACTACTTCTAGCCAGCGTTTCACAAGCCAGGCCACAACAAGGCAGTGGGTAAGCGACACGGCTATCAGAAACTCGAAGTCGTTAGATGTGTCACTTGACAGTCTAATGTAAAATGTCAGTAGGTAAGCGACACGACTATCAGAAACTTGAAGTCGTTAGATGTGTCACTTGACAGTCTAATGTAAAATCTCAGTAAATCTATGAAATATTTGTTTAGGATCGACAATTAATCTACTATAAATAATTATTAGATAGTTCATGTTCCAGGCGAGTTGTTAAGTCATTATGAGATAAGAGTAGAGTATAAAATGTTATTAGTTAGGCAACTGGTCTACTGCTCAAAGTGAATAGTTAGGAAATTATTATACTGCACCAAGCTATTAAATACAGACGAGAATCAAGTCAAAAAGAGGCAATCCAGCGGTAATGAAGCAAAAGAAGTTTTTCTTTAAACACAGTGTTCTTCTTCATTGTAACTTGTCAGTATAAAAGGTCTTGAAATCGGGCTAATTTACACTGTAATTATTAATATAAATGTCTTTTAATTGTGTTAGTTAACATTGCTATTTATCAACGTAGAAAGTCTTTTAACTGTGCTAATTTACCTTGTAATTATTAATAGAAAAGTATTTTAATTTTGTTAATTGACATTTCACAGTTCATTCACATTATTATTAATACTTACAGCCCAATCATTTCACTGTTCATTCACATTTTTATTAGTATTTACTGTCCAATCATTTCACTGTTCATTCACATTATTATTAATACTTACAGTCCAATTATTTCACTGGTCATTCACATTATTATTAATATTTACAGCCCAATTGTTTTACTAGTCATTCACATTATTATTAATACTTGCAGTCCAATTATTTCACTGGTCATTCATAGTATTAGTAGCACTAACAGTCCAATTATTTCACTGGTCATTCATAGTATTAGTAGTACTAACAGTCCGATCATTGCATTGACCACTCACATTATTATTAGTATTTACTGTCCATCATCCACTGACAATTCATATTATTAGTGGTACTTACAGTCCAATCATTCCACTTACCATGTTTATTGTTAATAGTTTTTACAGTCCAATCATTTCACTGGTCATTCGCATCATTAGAAGTATTTTTAGTCGAGTCATTCCACTGACCGGGTTTATTGTTAAAAGTATTTATATACCAATCATTTCATTGGAAATGTATATTATTATGGCATTTATAAAACAAACCTTGTTTTCGACACATCTGCTTATTATTAATATTTCCCTGAAATAATTTCACATTTTCTTTTCTTGGTTATTTCTTGTGGGACAAGAAATGTAAAATTATATTCCAGTGTGCTATGTGATAAAAATGTATATATTTCAGCGTGTGTGTAATAACAAAGAGTATATGTGCACAAGTTGTGTGATAACAATGCATGTTTGAACATGCTGTGTGAGAACAATGTATATATTTGAGCGTGCGGCGTTATAACACTGTGTATGTATGATGTGTGATAACAATGCATGTTTGAACATGCTGTGTGAGAACAATGTATATATTTCAGCGTGCGGCGTTATAACACTGTGTATGTATGATGTGTGATAACAATCTATATATTTGAGTGTGCTGTTTAATAACAATGTATATCAAGACGTTGATCATCGGCGCAATCCTTCAACAAATCTAAAATTATCTAGGTACTGAGACATCAAACCAAATCAGTACTGAGATATCAAACCACTTAGTACTAAGACAAAACCAAACCTGTATCGAGAGAACAAATAGTTACTAATACATGACCCCTAATCGGTACTTAACAAACCAAATACGTACTAAGACATAAAGTTAAATCGATATCGAGACAGCAAATAGGTACTGACACATGACATCTATTCGGTACGAAAACATCAAACCTAATCGGTACTGAGATATAAAACCTAACCGATACTGAGACATGAAAAATAATTGGTAAAACCTAATTAATGAAATGAATATGTTCAAAGGCCTACAACTTAATAAGGTCAGAGACCTAAACACTTAATAAGGTCAGATACCTAAACTCTTAATAAGGACAGAAGCCTGCAACTTAATAAGGACATAGGCCTACAACTTAATAAGAACAGAGGCTTACAACTTAATAAGGACGGAGGCCTAAAAACTGAATAATTACGAAGACAGTCGTTTAGCTTAGTGACGAAATTATTCTTGTGATGGTCAGCTGAATGTCTGTTACCGTAGGACGTTATTTGCATACAAAATCTCTCAGACACAATCATATGTAAAAAAAACTATAACATTATTTCTTCTCTTTTTTTTTTTAGCATATAAAATTGTTGTTTCTATTTAATATAATTTGATCATTGTTCTACTTCATTTCAAAGTGCCGCCTTCAGGATATTAACACTTCTTACTAGACATAAAATACCTTCACAATTTGGTTAATTTCCGCATTCATTGCTTGAACAGAGCAAAACTACTTTTGCACGAATATAAAATCCCTGTTCCTGCAAGTAAAGTTCACACTATCAAGAGGCAGAACGCAGACGTGAAATTAGCGGAATGGTTGGCGTGGATCGCGCTGGGGGGCAGAGTGCAGCATTCCGGAGATTGTGTCGAAATCGCTTGCGGGGTTGTGGATGTTTATTCCAGGTACACAAGTACGGATGGCATGAACGAGTTTTGATATTAATGTTTCGAAGTATGCATGGTTCGCATGTATTTCAATGCATTCATGTACTGCGCATGTCCCAACACATTGCCTCACGATTGTACTGAGCATGTCCCAACACATTGCCTCACGATTGTACTGAGCATGTCCCAACACATTGCCTCACGATTGTACTGAGCATGTCCCAACACATTGCCTCACGATTGTACTGAGCATGTCCCAACACATTGCCTCACGATTGTACTGAGCATGTCCCAACACATTGCCTCACGATCGTACGCATCATTTTCGCTGTAATATTTCTTTCCATATTTAATTTTCTTTTGCAAACATATTCTTTTGTAAATGAAATAAATTTGTAACAAATACAACTGTTATAGGTACAAAATGTAACCGCAAGTACACTTGCCCACACTCAACTACTAGTGCACAATTTGTTGAATTAATTGTCTCTCGTGGGGGGAAAAATTTCTGTTCGCCATGAAAAAGTCAAGTGTTGTTATTGTGTTTGCAAACATAAAGTATTCATGACATCACTGCATGTAAAATATGTGTATATGTTGATCTCAAAATGACTTTAAAAAACGAAAATAATTCGTCATAATTTTTGTCATTGCATTTAAAGTTGTCTTTGTTCATGCACAGAAATCTTTGCAATGATGATTAATGATTTTGACGATATTGCATGTAAATGTGTTGTCTCTGTCGACGTCAGAAGTCTTGACAGTGATGTAATCATTTAGTGACATAACTGCATGTAACTTAGGTAGTCTCTATCGATGTCATAAGTCGTGACAGTGATGTGAGCATTTATTGACATCATTGCATGTAAATGTGTTGTCTTTATTGAAGTCAGAATTCTTGTCAGTGACGTGAACATCTATCGACATGACTTCAGGCATATAAATGAGGTCATCTCTATATTTTCATGCATTCATCTCAATAACCATGTTTGTCATCCTGAAGACATTTATTTATTTGAATACTAACAACACTTCTTTTTTTGTTACATGCATTGACGTCAAAAACAGTTCACTGCAAAGTTAAGACTGACAAAAGTGAGGTCATATTACGTCACTGTCAAGACTGATTGCTGTGGATTTCAGTGTTAATAATTGCTGACTTAATGTTTCGTGTCTCCAAAGGTTAAAGTGCACAAATATACATACAGTGATGAGTCCTCACATGTGTAGTCGTTAAAATTGTGGTCAGTCTACACTATTGTCATGCCATGTCATGTCAAAGTGTCACAAGAACATTTGTTATTTTTCATTTTGCATACTCCGTTACCGATGGTAAATACGTTCACTGCTGCTTTTGTCGAACCGGGGAAATTATTGCAATTTAAATTATACTCGTTAAGTTATCCAAATGGCTGTTAATTGAACTGTTAATTGAAAACTCTAGTATCGTGTCTTGATGTTTCAGCTAGTTCTTTACAACGAGGTCGTTCTTTTTTTAAAATCTTTGATGTAGCATGCTTTGGCATACTATGAACGTTACTTGTATTTTAAAGTTCTGTTATATTTTAATTTACCATTAACATTGAATAATATTAATTATGGTTATTTTTAAATCATTGATTTAACAGGTTTTGACTTTGTCATGGAAAAAAGGGGGAGGTAATCAGAAAATTAATTTTTATCCTCGATTATCTCCATCGCGCGACGCAACAAACGTTAGCAAGTGTCTCTGCTAACTAAATGACGTCTTAATTACGTGCACTGTCAGCGCGTTTGTTTACATTTACTGTCAAGTTGTCTGTTTATTTTGTCTGCATACATTGTCAGCAAGTTTACTAATTTCATGTTTCCTATATTTTTATAAAAATACCTTTGATTAATTATTTGAACTAGATGTTCAAAAATTGTGATTACAATATCTTGAAAATGTGTTTGATTTTTATTATCAATTCTTATTACAAATTTAATTAGGGACTATATCACTAGAAGTATTGCACCTCAGTGTAATGCACCTTTTTAGCCTGGGTTCTCCGTGCAATCCTGATCCCTTCAGCTCATTCCCCTGATGGCCAGCTATTGCCCAAGGTTCTGATCCAAACGTAGAATAATAAGGACAAGCTTTATAGGCTGCCATGATGAACTGAGTGACAAAACACACGTCTAACTCCATACTCTACGTGGAGAATATTCAGTTCTTTTCCTCCCTGGTCATAACGCAGATGGAAAGATTGTCCAGACTCAGTGTAGGTACGAAGGCCTTACACTTCTCTGTAGTCCAAATCATTTCTCACTCACTCAAAGATAAAACTCCCGCATGAGAATATTCCATGTCACTCACGTGTCGGATCTGCTGCCGCCGTAGACAGCCCTCCGTGATAGATTTTGGATCTTGGAACCGTCGCAGAAGACAGGTGTCTGTGAGCTCCATTTTGGTACTGTCGTGGAAAACAGCCGTCTGTGTTCTTCGTCATAGAACCGGGTAATCATATTATTTTTTTCATTTTCCATCGCTCATGTTTCCCCGCCCCATGGATGCCGTGTGTGGATGCTGCCGAATGAATGACTAACACCGTGTGAAAGTTAAGCCCGTTTTCCTTTTAAAAATCCTTTTAAAAATTAAATTCTTTGTTAACTCTTTCTCAAGAGTTGGGCTTCCTTTCTCGGGTTTTGAAAGTGTATGTGGTGCGGTTGTTTGTTTGTTCGTTCCATACGTCCCTCACATGACATTCACATGCATACTCACACACACTCACGGCAGCTTTTCACATTTTACCCCACATCTCAGAATAAAGTTAATCCCATCCCCCACAAGATTATTCGTGGTGTCTGAGTGTGAGAATGGTCATCAACGTCTGATCATTCGATGTGATCCCGGCAAGTCGCGGCTACTGGGTCTGACACCCCTACCCACCGGGAGGAGATAGGGGCCAGCAACAAACCAGCAATGACAAACCACGCCCGCGACATTTTTGGGTGACCCTTTGACGTGATTTAGGGTAAGAATTGTGTGTATGAGATAATTTCTTTTTCTACTTTCCTATCTTCATTTTCATCATCATTGCATAGGTAGTATGGGTGTGTATTGAATTTTGCATTGTGGATTTTTGCGTGCAAAATTTTTTTTAGACATTGATTGTGCATGGTTAGGATTACGAGTTTCCCTGTACAAACGTTAAGCAATCTTAGACTTTTTCTTAACCGTGTTGTGTTATTGTGGTCGTTAGGACTTTGACGTTAAGATGGTCAGAAGAAGAGATAAGGCTAGAAGAAAAGATAAGAAGGAAAAAGAGAGACTTGGGAGGACAGTCGAAGTTAAGGTTAAAAGACAGGTCTTGACAGAATTCGAGTTATTTGGGATGACGGCAGAGGACATAGGATCTCTTACTGCAGAAGAGATTCAGACGTTAGAGAGAGCAAGATGTAGAGAGGACTTTCGAGACCTGGGAAAGAAAAAGGGGTTAGTGGGGGGGAGAACTGGAGCGATTTGTAGAGAACGGAGTATATCGGTGGTATAAGTGTAAGGAAGAAAGAAAAGAGGACAGAATTGATTGAAATGGAAGTTTTAGCCGAGGGAGAGAGGTTTGGCCTTAAAGGGATAGCGTTAGGCAGTTTATGGTAGAAGAGGCGATGTACAGAGAGAGGGAGCTAGAAATAGAAAGAATAGAGGCAAGGCTGAGAAAGACAGCAGGATTGAAAGCAAAAACTAAAGACGAACAATTAAGGAATCAGGAACTTTTGACTTCTGAAGACTTAGATCATAGGTCTTCCAGGTGGTGACACAGATTGTCTAACCGCCGATGAACAAAGAATATTCAAAAAAGCTGCAAGAATTAGGAGGAGTTCACCAGATGATGATTTCTGTTTGGCGGAGTTGGGGATAGCAATAATTTTTACCCGCCTGGTCGCTATACCTGTGCCAAAGGTTCAGGACCCAGAGGGTGATTGTTTTTGTAAGTATTTCAAAAGTTGCGAACCCGTAATTGACCAGATTAAGGTGTCGTATGGGGAGGAAGCTACTGTCGTGACGACGGGGGAAGCTACTGTCGTGACGACGGGGGAAGCTACTCGGACGAGTGCTGTGGATATGATAGATGACTCTCTCGGAGCACCGCTCGAAGAGTCGGGTGTTTTACAGGAATTGGGTGACGAGATTAAATTCCAGGGGGGACAAGATGACGCTACATTTAAAGCGTCCTTCTCCAACAAAGATTCCTACAGTAGCAGTAGTAATGCCTGATTATGAAATGCCCAAGTTAGATATCCAGTTTGGATTTGATTTTGAGTTTGAGTTTGATTCTGGTGTTAGTGATAATGAAAGCGCCGAAGTTTCTTATCCAAGTTCTTCGCCATATTCTGTGATAATTGATCACTTGAGTGAGACAACTAAGCCTTCTGTAGATCTCTCAGGACAGTCGTTCGTTCTGTTTCCCCCATCGGGGCAAGAACAGTGTCTATCTTTTTCAACTAAGGAAACTTCACTAGCAGTTTCTGATTTGATAAATACCTATCGCGCTTGAAGTAAAGTCCGAAGTTTCAGAGTTCCTTTCGATTTCAGTATCGCCTTCTGAGCATAAGTCTAAGTGCACTGATTGAACCGCTAAGTACTACACAGAGCCATTCATTTGTTCAGACAAGCAAGCCAGATAGATTCGGTTGTCATGACTACCGGCCACTAATAGCTACACTTTTGCAACTTTCTCTTCGTGTGAGTTTCGCAAGGCAACTCCGGTGTCAGATGACGTATTAGATGCAGAGCAGATTTTTTCGCATAATGCTGCTACCTCTGAAACAGCAGCTTCGTGTCGTGATCAGTTAGGTATGTTAAATGCCCCGACACTTACGTCCCTCTTGTTAGGCGATCTCAAAAATGTGGTACCGCCATCATATACGTCATTAGAGTTTCACAGAGCTGTTACAAGGCTCGTACTTGGGGGAAGAAAAATAAAAATAAAACTGTTTGTCAATCTCGCTGCCTCATCTGCAGCCGCTGTCACTGTCCCAGTGACGTCATCAAAAACTTTTTCAATACCTTTTCTTTTTGAATACCGCGGTTGATCTACCAACCAAAATGTTTTGGCAAAAACAAATGGGACTAGGCGTACGGTTGGTTACTTTTCGTGTTGTGGCACACATGTTATTCCAGCCAAATGGGATAATTTCGATTTTGAGATACGTTCACTTTGCATTTAAATAATTGGTGGTGAATTTTTATTGAAATGAGAAACATAACATCTTCAGACTTACCCGTTTAACGATTGTAAATGCTGTTGAAAGTAAGGTGGAGTGCGTCTTATGGCTTATGCATCCAGCGTTTGATCAATTTTTCATTTTTGACTTTCTTTCCATATATTTTAAGAATTGACACATTACAGGATGCAACATCACATCACCACACAGGAGGCAGCGTATTTTCAGGATTTGTAGGTCTTCAAATTACGTCACTCTTCAATTAGATCTCGCACGTGAAGGAAACGGAAGAAAAGAAGACTATTTATTGAGAAATGAACAAGGCCTGTTCTATTTTTCTAACAAGTCTATTACTGTTGCATTCTCCCTAATCTTTTAACTGTTGAATTGAGTTGTCATCAATTTGTTACTGTGATCTTTCTTCACCAGTCTGAGTCATTAAAAAAAAAACTTAAGAAAATAACTTCAATGATTGTAAGTCAACTTAGAATACGAACAATGTTAGCCTATCAAAATGCAAAGGTTCAAATATGTGAACAACCAACAAGAAAAAAGTATCTGTGTTAGAAAAATAAGATTGCAGGTCATTTCTTTTTCTTTTTTTTTCTTCCTAAAAACAGTGGTACATACATAGACCGTCATGTGGTTCATTGTCGAGGTCTTTCTTTAAGGGACTTTCCCATAGGATGACAATCACTTTGTCTTGACAGGCAGTTGTTTTAGTACTAATATTGATAATATATCCGTCAGTTATTCACTCATGTTGATAAATCATAATTTTTGTAAAGGTACTTCTTTGAAACAGTTTAGAGTGGATTAGGAGGTTTGAGTTTTCAAACTCATTTAGAGAGCACATGCTCACCAGTTGGTTTTATTGAAGTAAGTCCAGTCTAGTTACATGTACAGGCACCAACCCGACTGATAGGCCCCGTGATTAACATATTTAGTTGAATTTCTATATTAGATTTTTTTCTTCACATAAATAGTCATGATAATTTTTATTCACAACAACAGTCTAAATTTGTTTCCACTAGGTATAAAATTTGACATGTTAGTACAGCTAGTACTTGACGTTGACATTTTATTTTTTTAACTTTTCAGACAATAATTTTACCACGGAAATATTTTTCTCAATAAAAATAAATGTTGCTGATTTTTAAATTGACCTTCACCTTTTATAAGATTAAGGTCAATTTCTTTTAGGAGGGAGATGTCAGGGAAAAAAGGGGGAGGTAATCAGAAAATTAATTTTTATCCTCGATTATCTCCACTTGGCAATCGCGCGACGCAACAAACGTTAGCAAGTGTCGTCTGCTAGCTAAATGACGTCTTAATTACGTTGCCAAATGAATGACTAACACCTTGTGAAAGTTAAGCCTGTTTTCCTTTTTAAAATTCTTTAAAAAATTTAAATTCTTTGTTAACTCTTTCTCAAGAGTTGGGCTTCCTTTCTCGGGTTTTGAAAGTGATAGTGGTGCGGTTGTTTGTTTGTTCGTTCCGTACGTCCCTCATACGACATTCACATGCCTGCTCAGCACACTAACGCCGGCTTTTCACAGTTTACCCCACATCTCAGAATAAAGTTAATCCCATCCCCCACAAGATTATTCATGGTGTCTGAGTGTGAGAATGGTCATCAACGTCTGATCATTCGATGTGATCCCGGCAAGTCGCGGCTACTGGGTCTGACCCCCCCCCCTACCCACCGAGGAGGAGATAGGGGCCAGCAACAAACCAGCAACGACAAACCACGCCCGCGACAGACTTTTAAAGTTCTATTTTAACTTACCATGAACACGGAGTCATACTTCTTAAAGTTACGTGTGTCTCATTATGTATTATATATATTTTTTAATCACACAAAGCTAGGAACAATCACATTTAGTTTTAATGTCCTGATGTTTTACTAAGTAGAACTATTTTCATTTAATAAACTTTGTAAGTCTAATGTTATTGAGTACTAGTCTTTCTCTTTATTAAGCCTTAAAAGTCTGGTTTTATCAAGCACTATTCCTTGGCTGTTTAGTATTATTAATTTTTATTACTAAGTATTTTATGTTTTTCTAATACATAGTTTTTCACTACATTAGTTTTTCAATTTTTTTAACTATTACTTTTACATGATACCTCCATTCCTTTAACTTAACAGCACTGAGCAAATGTCATATGTTTCATCGTGATTTGGTCTTAATTAAATTTCTCGCATATGTATTGGTATAAACTATCTGAACACTTCCTTAATTCCTACCATTCATAAACTTGTTCATTGTGCTCAACTGATGGCAAAATAAAATGAAACTATGCTTTCTTGACTAACGCGTACATTCAAAGACGCAGTTTCAAATGAATAACTTTTTGTGGTGTGTATAGCGGCAGGAAGAAGCGAGACTTACTACGGGCCATGGGAGAGAAGGCCGCCTCTCTAGCCGAAAACAACAACGTACCAGAGTGGTGAGTAAGTAAGCAGAGAGTAAGATTCAGGGGAGTTAACTCGGAGAAATCTATTGCCCTGGTTTTATCTAGTCCCCATTTGTCCATATTTCTAAGTTCTTTGGTGCTGTGTTTATGTTTTCTGAGTTTTCCTGGGTATCTGTGTGCAGCATATAATGATGAATCGTCTGCAAACTGGGTTAGTTGTGTGTTTGTTTTTGCGATTATGGTGTCGAGGTCACAGGTTGCTATGTTGAGGAGGGTGGGGCTTAAGGAGCTGCCCTGGGGGGGGGGGGCGTGCTTTGTGTGGCGTGTTGTGGATATCAGTGATAAGTATTGGATGTGGAAGGTGCGGTGTTGTAGAAAGTTTTTAATGTATGTGTATATTTTCCATGTGATGCCCAGGTGTAGTGCTTTGATTAGTATAGTGGGGTGCCAAGTTGTGTCGAAGGCTTGAGTAATGTCAATAAATATGACTAGGGAGTGTCTGCTATTCTGTCTAACATTACATTGTCAAGTAGTCTGTTAGTAACGTCTGTAGTTGATCGTTTAGTTCTAAAGCCGTGTTGTGAGGGAGACAGTAGGTTGGTTATTTCTAAGTGGTGTGTAATCCTTTTGTTTATTATAGTTTCTAAAATGTTTGCTAGGGTGGGGAGAAGTGAGATTGGTCTGTAGGAAGATGTCAGTGTAGGATCTTTGTTGGGTTTTGGGATGGGGATAATGGCGGCGTGTTTCCATTGTGGGGGTATGTTTCCTGTATCTAGTATTGCGTTGTAAAGCTCTGTTATGTTTGTAATGAATTTTTCTGGTAGTCTGCGTAAGATTTGGTAGGGGATGTTGTCTACCCCGGCTCGCTGTGTTATTTTTTTTGTTTTTAATTGTATCAGTTACTTCTAGTGTTGTTAGTGGGGAATTTATTGGATTGTGGATTGAGTTTGTTTGTTTGCTGTGGTGGTTTTCTAGTCTTGCTAGTTTGTCTGTTAGTGTGTCCAGTTGAGTTAGTTTGCGTTTGTCTCTCTTGTTCGAGTTTGTTTCAAACTGATCTGCGAGTGCTTCTACTTCTTCTGTCAGGGCTATTTTATTGCCTTGAGTTATGCTTAGCGTTGGGATGCGTGTTTTGGGTTTAATGTTCACCATGATTTTATTAGATGACCTTGGTTGAGTTGAGGTGTGTTATTTTGTTGCATGTTTTTATCCAGGCGTCTTTTTTTTTTTTAGCTGTTTTGATGGCTTTGATGTATTCGTCGTGTATGGTTTTGTATTTTATTTTGAGAGAGTCGTTGTTATTGTTGCGTCTATGTGTTCTTAGTGCTTGTTTCTAATGTTTTGTTTTTAGTGTTTCTAATGTTTTGTTTTTAGTGTTTCTAATGTTTTGTTTTTAGTGTTTCTAATGTTTTGTTCCACCAGGGGGTGGTGGGCAATTTAGGGTTGTTTGTTGAGTGGGAAGGCTGAGTTTGCCGCCTGATCAAAAGTATCAAAGATAAAAAGGCGTGCTCCTCTATACAAAAGTCAAGTTAAGGCAGCACTAAATTTCAGGCATATTTCATCTCTAAACTAATTTCTTTCTCCCTTACACACATTATCAACTTACTATACCTGCAATAATATTTATTAGCCCAATTGATCAAAATTCACGAGTATAATATACAACGTAATCAAATTCTTGAATGGTTCAATTGCATTAAGCATTCTCCAATTCAAATCATAGATCAATAGCAAATATACAGGAAATATTTCTTTCTTTATCAGGCATTTCACTTACCATAATCTAATGATCACCTTTATGACCAGACTCGTGTTTCATCAAAATTCAAAGTGATTAGAATATAGGACTTTCTTCAACAAAATAACTTTTGGTCCATCCCCATTTGATGAATTTGTTATGAGCAAGTATGAGACTATTAGTCAGAAAAATTACTCATCCAGTTGGAACTGGTTTAGATTGCATCAGTAAGTCTAGCATATTCTCCTCATGAATTGTTTACTCCAACTCTGACAATTAAAATATCATCATAAGCAGTCCCCAAGGTCGTGTCACTTTGACATTTAACAATTTATATAACAGTCAAGTCTAAAACTTGGGATAGGCAAAGTTACTCCGCCACAAAATGTAACTCACCGTCACTTAGTTCATGCATTGTTTACAGGTAACAGTGTAACTCACCATCAATTAGTGTTAATTCACCGTCACTTAGTTCATGCATTGTTTACAGGTAACAGTATTACTCACCATCAATTAGTGTTAATTCACCGTCACTTAGTTCATGCATTGTTTACAAGTAACAGTGTTACTCGCCGTCAATTAGTGTTAATTCACCGTCAGTTAGTTCATGCATTGTTTACAGTTAACAGCTTAACTCACCATCAGTTTGTTCTTACATTGTTTACAGTTAAAAGTATAACTCACCATCAATTAATTCATACAATGTTTACAGTTAACACTGTAAATCACCATCATTTAATTCATACTGTGTTTACAGTTAACAACTTAACTCACCATCATTTAATTCATACAATGTTTGCAATGAACCATTTTTTTCAAGAGCACGTTATTGTTAAAAATGTGTGCATTTACATACATACGGGGAACTCTATAAATTATTTAATGTCTAGTGGTGTCATAAGCGACTGAGTTTCAAAATCTTCAGTTATAAACCCTTCATGTGCAGTGTCTAGCTAAATATCATGTAAATTTTAAATGTGTACAAGTCATAAGTTATGTTAAACAAGAGCATAATTTTATCAACACGCATGATATAGCCTTTGTTGTATTGTCACGTGTACGAGTTAAAAGTCATTGTAATCAAGATTATAATTTTCTCAAAGCACACAATATAGTTTTTGTTTTAACATGATCTTATATGCAAATGTGAAATTATAATTTATTATAAAATAAGAATATAATTTTACTATTGCACCAGATATGTTCTTCGTTGTAATGTTATGTGTACAAGTTATAATATATTTTAAATATGAACATAATTTTACCAATGCACACGACATAGACTTTGATGTAATATAATCATGTATACAAATTAGAAGTTATTTTTAATATGAACATAATTTTAGCAGCGCACACAATATAGTCTTTATTTGAAGTAAACGCATGAAATGTAATATTAAATATAGTAAAATTTAAAGACGTCATTTACAGATATTGAATGTGTAGATGAGCATACATGAAGTCTACACAAGTGGAACATGTTCATATATGAAGTCTGTTTATCCTTATCTTCTTACCTATCTCCTATTATACACTTTCTAGGGTACAATTAGCAGTGGTCTTATTTCTCAAACAATACTCAATACCGCTTAAAATGAGGAAAATAATACTATTAGTTCAAACCTCCACGATCCAAATACTATCAAAGGTTTCATTTTGTTAATTGGATGTTGTATATGTACACTCGTGCTAAGAAACTAGTCTAGGTCCTTTACAGTAATATTTTCCTTGCCATTAACAAGTAACAGATATCTTGCCTCTAGTCTAGGCCGTTTACAGTAATATTTTCCTTGCCATTAACAAGTAACAGATATCATGCCTCTAGGTCCTTTGCAGTAATATTTTCCTTGCCATTAACAAGTAACAGATATATTGCCTCTAGTCTAGGCCGTTTACAGTAATATTTTCCTTGCCATTAACAAGTTACAGATATTTTGCCTCTAGTAATAATACTTTCTTTGCCGTTATCAGTAACATATGTTACCCGTACAGTAGCACTTACCTTACCGCTAATAATAATATTTGCTTTGCTTCTAACAGTAATATTTACCTTGCCTCTAGTAATAATACTTATCTTGACTCTAACAGTAGTAGTTACCTTGCCTCTAGTAATAATACTTATCTTGACTCTAACAGTAATATTTACCTTGCCTCTAGTAATAATACTTATCTTGACTCTAATAGTAGTAGTTACCTTCCGCTTACATTGATATTTACCTTTCCGCTAACACTAATACTTACCTTGACTAACAGTTATATATCACTGACTGTCCTATTCTGCAATAATCAGGCGTTTACTTTTTCATTCACTGACTCTGTCCTATTTTGCACAATTCATGCATGGTCTCTTGAAATTAAAATGCGAATTTTCATTTAAGCAGAGGTAACTCCGATCACTAATTGTAATGTATCGCTACTGTTTATATGACAGAAATTCGATGTCCTTACAACACTACTGTTTATATGACAGAAATTCAATGTCCTTACAACACTACTGTTTATATGACAGAAATTCAATGTCCTTACAACACTACTGTTTATATGACAGAAATTCAATGTCCTTACAACACTACTGTTTATATGACAGAAATTCAATGTCCTTACAACACTACTGTTTATGACAGAAATTCAATGTCCTTACAACACTACTGTTTATATGACAGAAATTCAATGTCCTCTCAACACTACTGTTTATATGGCGGAATATACATATTGTATTGTCTCTTTCTGATGATACTTAATATGTCTACCTTCCTATTGCAGTTTTAAAATGTTCGTTCGTTTTAAAAAAGAAAACTCGTTCTCCTCGTGTTTGTCTTCACATTTTCAGAGGTCAGAGGTTGCCCGTGCGGAGCAGAGCAAGATGAAGAGTACAGCCAAAGAGAAATGACGCGATCTACTCTCTTTGATGTGTTCTTTTTCTTAATGGATTTAATTTTATAAAACAAATTTATAGTGTTTTCTTCGTTTATGTTTGTTACGTATATCATTAAAGACTTTAGTATGTAGTTATTCTTTTTCTTAATGGATTAAATTTTATAAAACAAATTTATAGTGTTTTCTTCATTTATGTTTGTTACGTATATCATTAAAGACTTTAGTTTTCTTGGTGTATACCTGTATGCAGTTATATATCTTTATTATCTCAAAGGCCTGAATTTTACTAACAAAGTATATATTACTATCCACTGTAAATAGGTCACTACGTGCTTGTCAGTCCACGGCTGCTTTCTACTTCAATAGCAACAAATACGTCACGATATTCACAGAGAGAAAGTGTATTCCAGGTTTTACTACGGACATCATATGAATGTAGAGATTTGAGGGGTGTGTGTGTGTGTGAACACGGTTTCCTTTGTTTCTTCATTCACCGTGTCCATTCTGACGGAAATTCCACCTTGTTAATACCTAAAATCTACCTAATTAAAACCTATTTTAAACGTAGTGATATTAAAAATCCATTTAACATTGGCACTTCATTAGTACAGACATGGCATCCTAATAAGACTGACATTCCATTAGTATTCACTGCGACTGATTATTTTAAACAATGAGAGGGTCTTTTTAATTATGAGACTATTATCATCTCTCATCCTTCTATGATAATACACACCTCTCAATTTGCAGGCAACGGACAGAAAAAGTAAACTCTTCTACCCCTTTCCAGAACAATCACAGGATTGTAAATAAACACTACAGAATAACTCTGACCAGGTAAACGTCCAACATCCTCTTCAAGTGCCCACACGCTATTATTTATTAGTACATCCCACCACTACTCCTGACCTTTTAACTCAGTTAAAACAAGAGGTTGAAGGTGTTGATAAACAAAGAAACAACAACATAAATTAACTACACATTACACAGCACGTCAATATTGATCAAGTATAAATAATGACATATACAACAAATACATACGTATAATAAAACAAGACAAGCATACATTAACAGTTTGAGTTTAATGCTCTCTGAATGTTCTGAATTTTCTTCATCCCTCCCTTAGAGGCTCAAGGAGTGGAAAGTTTTCTCTAAAACAATATTACGTCAGTCAATGACGTTTAGACAACACAGATACACACGTCATGAAGTGAAGAAAGTTCAATTTCTTTTTCCATGAAATGTCAACAAGACCTGAATTGAAGGTATTACACACCTTCATAGGCTTGTTCACAGGGAGTGGTCAAGCTCAGGATTGGAACCAAGATTCCAGTTTAAAGGAAGATATCTTTGGGAGTACTGCCCTTGGCTCTAGAAAAACACAATGTTATTGTATAGAAATTCAGGTTTGACAGATTTTAACTGATTCTCTCCTTAATAACTCATTAGATTATATTTTACAATTACTTATTATTTATTATAATTACAATTATTTAGTTCACCACAATTGAACAATGAACTCAGGCTGTCTGCCCTTTTGCAAGCTATATACTATTCCAAATACACTCATAAAAATTTAAATGAAGTAATGTTAACAGACCATAAAGTTGCAGCAAATATTTGGGAAATTTCATGAGGAAACACCTGGAATTTCTTATTCGATATCATCTAAAACGAATGACCTTCACCCCACTAACCATGATGATATTGTTCTGCGAAAATCCTTCATCTCGCCAATCTCCAATATTCGTCAATTATGCTATTTACTTTGCATAATTTTCTTTTAACAGACTAAAACCGTTTTTGGTATGTGTCACACTTTGTGTGACCTATGGAAAGGCAGTTGTCAGGTAGTTCGGTTTGCTATAATCTGTCACATGCAAAGGTGTATTCAATCTTCACCGTCTAAAAAGCATTGCCATTGATGAATGTAATCTATATTAGATTTTAGAGTCTATGTATGTAGCACACCAGAAGAATATTTTTCCGTTCATTTCTTGTCTTGCACGAAAGACAAAGAGTGAAAAATTATGCTGATTACACATGTGCGTAAATTAAAAAAAAAATATCAAAACGCTTT
Organism: Sinotaia quadrata; assembly: GCA_028829895.1. Taxonomy (NCBI): domain Eukaryota; kingdom Metazoa; phylum Mollusca; class Gastropoda; order Architaenioglossa; family Viviparidae; genus Sinotaia; species Sinotaia quadrata. The sequence goes on from CM054184.1 coordinate 31,497,068, forward strand.
CTGGTCAAGCAAAACGAAATCAGTATATTTTTTTTAAAATGTGTATACCACTCAAGTGTTTAGAATGTTCAACTTGCATTGATCATTGCTTGTATGCACTGGCTCAACATTCAACGTCCTTGACCTTATATTGAGAAAGCTGCTTTTTCCTAGTAATCTATAGGCAGAGAAAACTACATTCATTTAGAGAGAATGTTTACGATTAACCGCAACAAATCGTCAGGAATAAATCACCGAAAACGTTGACCGGTGGAAGATGCCAAAGTTTACTTTCAGATTCAATCTCTAATACGATTCAACTATTTTATCACAAGATATTACGGGGTGGGGAAAAATGGGGATTGAAACTAACAATTTGAACAAGAAAGATGTACTAACGAAACTAACAAAGATTATTTTCTTTTCAGATGACAAATCCGAAAATCTTAAAAACACTATGGTAAAATAATAAATGCGTCACATTTTGATGCGATTGATGTAAACAATCACATTAAGCTGTAGATTAAAAATTTTCATTTTGCATGCAATAATCGTTAAAATGCACTGCAAATAAATAAAATAAAATATACGATTGATAAAGTATCAAGCATAGAACGAGCAATGAGTTCGACAATGAATTTACCTAGAATTTAAATCTTATCCAATATTAGTCTATCAATAACATCTAAAAATTGTTTTTCACTGTCCTAGGATGGTGTATATTTTAGTTCAGATCTATAGCTAAAAGAATATGTCTAACTAGTAACAACAGTAATACCTATGTTGGCGTACATTAATGTTTACTCACATCGAACAGTAACAATTCCCACCTCCATACAACAGTAAACAGCATTCAGCATAGTTGGTACAGGGTCCAAAACCTGAGATCGTCTGTTCAGTCAACTCGATAAGCAAGTGATAGAACCAGACTTATCGTTATGGTCTAAGCTCTAAGGGATGTTATTCTAGCCCCGAAGACTCTAGGCTGATTGTCACAGGAAACGACGAACAGAAATTATATTTTATTTCATTTTAAAAAACCGCTAACAAAACTAGTTGAAGTAACCCGAGTTTTGTTATTTTCATATGTATCATGTGTAACTTCCAGTAACGGTCACCTAAGATCTCTTTAGTAGACAGACGTTCGTGACACAGTGTGTGTTATTTTATCATATTGATTATATATCTTATTTTGTGAAGGATATGTATATTGAACAATTAGAGAAATTATGCATGACTGGTCACATGTTGTTTACGAGAGAAAAAGCCAGTGCGCATTAGAAATGACCACAGAAAAACGTGCAGCACGATCAGAACTAAATATCCAAGGGCAAAATCGAGTCACACGGCATAGCTTCTGGAAGTTTTTGGAAACCTTCAGTGAAACTATAAGAGGCAAAAGGAAGATTTTACTCTCAATGTTGAAAACGTCGATTCGTCTGAAGCCAGTCTAACTTCACATATGAATTATCTCATGTACAGAGATTTCAGATTGTAAAGGAAAGCTGCAAAAATCTCTTTCCATCCGTTTTCCATCCGTCTGATGCCATATATTGAGTAACGAGGCAAAATTACTTCAGTATAACTTTTGGCAAAGTGGGGAGTTCACTGTCAAGAAAAACCAATGCATGCGACGCTGGTTGTATGCAGTTAACGACACAAGGACCAATTTTGTTCTCCCCCCTGTCTGAGTTTGTTTGACAGTTCTATTCCGCAATTGAGAGGCTAGCACCGAGATAGTCTTACAGATATCCAGATTTCTACACTCAATAGGATGCGACGACACATCCCACTGGACGACTCCATCCGATAATGCTAAACTTCGTTGGGGTGTCCGTTTCCACGATAACCAAGAAACAACGACAATTATCGAGGCTGACAACAGTCAGCTAAATATCAGATTTCTCCACAGTGATAATCTGAAAGTGGTGTCTAGATTCTGCAGAATCTTCACCTGTAATGTGACGCCGCAATTGCGTCGTGTCTTCGCTTTGAAGTGCCCCTTATAAGTGACGTGTGAGCTTACGTCATCTCCTTGGAACTCTGACATTAATAGTGAGTAATAATTAGCACGGCTAATGCGCACATACTTAACTCTAGGACTCCAAAGAACATGAATACTATTATATCATTTATGAAATATGAACTTTAATTAATTAATGCTTATTTTATATGTGAACTATTGCGGCCCCATTTGCCGCATAAGAATTGTGTAATTAATCTTTATTTTATATTTTGAATTTCATCATTTTCATCCCCCCCCCCCCCCCCGTTATTTCCCACAGAGTGTATGACATTGGAAAGTTGAATGTATGATTAACCACTGTGCGAAAGAGTAGTGTCCCTTTTAAATCGGGAAATAAATAACCTGATTTAACCATCTTTCAACTCTCTTGTTATTCAGTTTTGAGAGGGACGAAAGAATTTGTATTAGTATTGTTTTGTATCGTTCGTCTGTTCGTCCATTTATTCACATTCATGATACTCACTCACAACACACACCGCCAATAAAACGTTCCTTGACATGACATAATAAAACTGGGCCCCACCCAAACATCAATGGTGTATGTCATGTGTGTCTGTGTAACAACCTGACACGACGTAGTACTGGCATATGTCACACGGGCTTTTCTTGGAGGTGCACCGGAGCAGGCCAAAAATAGACTTCACCCCTTGCATCTCTAACTTCAGCTCGGGTCGGCTTAACAGCCTTCTTTATTTTGTGACACTGATAAACATGATAGTTCAAGAATTAATTGTTATGTATATATTAATTAATGATATTTTATTATTTTGTTAAATTAAAAATTATTGTATGTACGTACAGTTAATTACAAACTTTGTATTCTGCTTTTCCTTCAAATATTTAAATTATTGTATTCTTACTATAATTTTGATGTCACAACTAAACATTTATTTACCAAGTATTAAGAGTAACATATCTGCCAACATGTTTGGGTTCATAACGTGTGTATTTGCTATGTGTATTTGTGTGTGTTATCGTTGATGATGGTGATGATTGATGATGATGACGACGACGACAAGCAAGATGTGACGGCTCGAAAACTGTTCAGCACACAGTTTTTATAAACTTTGATTGTGTAATATTTCTATTTGATTTCTGTATCTCCTAAACCATTCCGGAAATACCGAGTAAAGAATGTTAAATATATATTTTCTATACAACAAAATAAACTGTGCTTGCTGAAGCATTGTTTCTGTTTCTGCAGATTGAACGTAGTTTGAATATTGAAGTTGACTAAAATATTGAAGCATTGTAAAGCTATTAGCGGCTTTAACTAAGAGAAAATGGGCATAACGTTACATAAGTGTTATTTACAACACTTCACAAGAAACACAAGTTACGTAAAATCCGTTATGAATTATCATAAAACTTCTATGTTTTGATTTTCTGATGTTTTGATGTTCAAAGCAGTTTAGATAGGACTAATGATTAGATGCTTGAGGCGATGAATTGCTTAATTCTATTCTTAAATTTAAAACAGTCATTAAAAGTTGAAGAAACAAATCAGTAGCGATTAGGACCTGATGTATTATTATTATTGTTTTTCAATAATTTTATGTAGTACAGAAAGTGTCAATTTAGCATTCAGTTTCAAACGACAGAAAATAAATAACCATCCTAAATTGCAAGTTTGAAAGCATTACGTCACTCAGTTTTTCAACTGTTTTTAAAATGTTTTCTTGTTATGAAGTGCATGGTCCCCGCTTTCCCCACTTACTACTGAACTTATAATTACTATCTTCTCTCAGATAGGAAGGGAATGAATATTTAGAGAGACAACATCTAGATACTAGTGACTATAAACGCTAAGATATTTCTAGTTTGGTCTATTTTTCTTATCTTCGGACAAAATCCCCTATTAGATGTTGTCAAACTTACAAAAGTAGATAAATCAGGTACATACATAGAAGGAGTCGTTTGTTTCGCTTGAAGGTGTGTGTGTGTGTGTGTGTGCGTGTGTGCTTGCGTTTGTATGTGTGTATGCGTGTGCGTGTCTGCCCTTTGTTCTCATTTGAAGGAAAGAAATCAAATCTTAAATATTCACATTTACATTTTATATAGGTTAAGTATAACTGCTCAAAAATTAAATGAACATCATTTGTTGATGACAGGGATTTTTTGATGCATCTAATTAGTTACTCCTACGTTATTCTTCAAGATGAATCTTAATCAACGGTTGTTCTACTACTAACCTAAATTAATACCCACGAGGAGGCACGCTACTTTTGGATTCACCATTCAACACACACACATACATACACTCCACACGCTGAATCTCTCTCGCGCGCACACAGAGAGAGAGAGAGAGAGAGAGAGAGAGAGAGAGAGAGAGAGAGAGACATATACACACCCACAATCAATCAACTTACGTAAAATTTTATCAATCATTTAGAAATCTCAGCACAATATTCAACAGTAATCTCTCGTTATTTCAACTCGCTATGAATTCAGTGACCCAAAGTGGATCTGTAAACAAAAACTATCAGGTGTTCGTTAGTGCTAGACGATTACTGCAACTGTCTTCTATTCGGTTCATCGTGCTGACTGCTGCAGAGCCTTTTAAAAAAAAATTTCGGGATATTCTTGCTGTAGGTTATTTATTGTGCAGGACTGAATGTGTTTATGATTGTGAGCTGCTGTATAAGCTATGTGCTATTTTAATGTGTTTTATGTATATTTTTGTACTAAGTTACTTAAATATTTATAATGCTTTATATATGTTTGATAATGTGTCTTGCTTTACGTGTTGTGTTTGTTTTCTTCTTCGTCGTCGTCGTCGTAGTAGTAGTAGTCGTAATAGTCCTAGTAGTTGTAGTAGTAGTAGCATTCGTAATAGTTGTAGTAGTCGTATTAGTAGATGCAGTCATAGTAGTCGTGTTGTAGTCGTAGTAACTTAGCAGGTACAGACTATAACTCAGGAAGTCGGGTACTAGCAAGAGAGAGGAGAGGCAGTGGGACTCAAGAGTCAAAGATAAAGTCATTATTTTTTTTTATATACTTATTAAGGGGATAAATAGTATATACGGATTGCAGTAATATCAGTGTTGTGTACTCTTCACCATTTATCATTGTAATGAGCCAGTATTTTAAGAAAGATATATATATATAAGAGAAATATCAAACCTTGACGTGATAATAATATTTACTAAACTATTGTGTTACATATTATATACGTACATAAATTCATATTCTGCGTAATTCACCTCTCAACCCGCCTTGCAATATCAATATAAAATACCAGTACAAAATCAATACCAGTTATAGTTTTTATTGTTTTTTCCAGTTATCAGAAAGCGAAATTTATTTATAAAATTATTTACCCTGAACGCTATAAATCTTTATATATAAACATTTATATAAATACATGTAAACTACAATAGAAAAAATAACTGTATACGAAATGTAAACGCATAAATTATTTTTTGTTCGCTGTTGTATACATTTAAGTTAAAACCGTTTTAAAATGTTCAATACTTATTTAAAGCTAATTAATTATACATCACAAAAATTCTATCTTACAATTCGCAAAACTTTTGACAGTTTTTTTGCAATACCAAAACTTCTTAATAAAAGCTTCTCCGCACTTTATTAATAATCTTAAACTGTTACTATTAAAAATTAAATACTTAATCATACATAACTGAAACTTCTAGGCAATATTTATCACCTATTTGTTGGGGTTTTTTAAATAATATTTTCCCCATCCCACTGCCACATCTTTCCATTCAATGGGAAGGCGAGCTATAATTTCTTTCTGGTATATTCCCTACTCTATTCTACTTTTTCCAGAACCCACCATATTTTAACAGTATGGATGGGTGAATAGATGGATGGCTATATACACTATACCTCCACACTGAATCTTAGGCCCACAGATCTACAAACAGACAGGCTTTTTTGTCTGACTACCAAAGTCATTTATAACTTCAAAGACGAAAGCAGAATCTATTACATGCAAAGGAGTGGATATGTCACAACAGTGTGATAGTCGCAATCATTGTACATACCTTCAAAGACATAAATGTTAAATACCTCAGAGTAGATATGTCACATCCGTGTGATTGTCGCAATGAATATACATACTTTCAAAGACATAACTATTAAATATACAAGAGTAGATACGTCACTTGAGTGTGATAGTCGCAATCATTGTACATACTTTCAAAGACATAAATATTAAATAAACAAGTGTAGGTAAATCACCTCAGTGTGATTTTCGCAATCATTGTACATACTTTTAAAGACTTTACTATTAAATATTAGATATGTCACCTCAGTGCGATAGTCTCAGCTATTATAGATCTCCTAACTGAAAAAGTAATTAAATGCAAAGAAATTGATTAATCACGCCAGTTGGATAGTCCCAACCATTGCATAAATGATATCAATACAAGAAACAATATTAAATACCAAGGAATAGATATGATGTGTCACTTTGTGTCATTGTAAATCATATGTTGTTTGCCCCTATATATTTTAAAATTTAAAATACACTTTATAACCAGACACTTACAGGTATATGCAACACCAAAACTGATTATTAAATTTATGTGTGTGTTTAAGGTTATAGCAGTTGTGTATGAGTATGAAAGGTGAAAGAGTTGAGTAAGGTTGTCAACATTTGGACAAGTGGGAATGGCCAAGATGTTTTAGTCGCCAAAGAGTTTGTACTTTGAATTTAATGCTTTCCTAAAAGAACTTAAAATGCTTTCTTAACAAATTGTAAAACAATATATTACACTCCTTATTAAATAGATGCACCGTTCATTGTTACATATTCATGATAACTAAATGGTTAAATGGCTGCATGAGTCATAGTAGCGTTTGATGAATGGCCACATGGCTGACAACATAGTTATAATCGGCTCTCAATGCTTGTGGTTTTGGAGACACTGATTTGCAACTGCAGGGATCGGGTGTTTGGTTCTTTGACGTGGAAGATTAATGAAGCACTCTTTCTTGGCACTTGGCATTGTTTTAAAACTGGACATTCTAACCAACTGTGTGAGGACTTAGGACAGGTCACGTATGCCCTATGCTGTCGCCATGAGGGGATGAACATATTGCGTGTGAAGAGGGGGGATGTTCATTGTGTGATCTTTGGAGTTGACTTTTAGAAGGTGAACACATTTCTTTATGCACAACCATCCTAAAATATGATGTTGCTACAGGTCTTCCCAGCGGAGGTTCAAACTGGGCAGAATTGAAACTATATTTACCAGTCACAGGCTAGTGTGCAATTTCAAAGGTCACGAAGTTGGATATAGGGTAGTAACTGAAGGATGGATGCAAGAATGTGGGGATTTAGGTCTGAGAAGTGAGCCTTTTGAGCAGTGCGTCCCCTTGTCAGCCAAACTTGCAGTAAGGCTAGACACTTGGCGTATTGGGGCTAGTGTCTGGCGAGCTGTGGGAGGACTTCGACTGAAGTATGACATCAGACCTTTGTTGCTGCAATACACAAGATAAACTGAATTGTTTATGCACTGTCTTTTCCAGTTGTACTGCAGGTACAGCAAAAGATCAGGCTCACCAGAACAAGAATAATTCTGAGCAACTAAATGCTTGTATGTCTGCTTAAAGGTTAATGGCTTGGAAGATGGGGTGGTTACTGGTTGGCGTGTATGGGGGGTCAGGAGTTCTGGATCTGAGTTGAGTGCTTAAGGATGATTGTTCCCTTGCCAGCAGAGGTCCCTTTAAGGCTGGATACTAGATTTATTTGGCTGTTGTCTAGCCAACTGTGTGAGGACTTCAAATGAGAAAGACTTCTATCCGACTCTTGGTGGGGCAATGTAGATGATAAGTAGGTGTTTTTTAAATGATTTGGAGCATTCTCCTCTATGGAATTTGATTGTGAATTATTGCTACACTGTTGGTATTTTAATTCTGGCGTCCTAGAGGCAGTCAAAATACTAGCACGAGGAGATAAGTGCTGATTATAGGCCTGATTAAAAGAAAATGATTTTGGAGATGTACTGACTGGTCGATAAGTAAGAGGGGTTTGTGGGCTATAAGGTTCGGATTTCAAATCGTGAATGAAGCGTCTACACTTGGCTTCAAACATCGATCTTAAACTAGACACTTGCCGGAATGGGCTTCTATCTAACCAGCTGTGTGAAGATTCAGATTGAAAATGAGATGTGTCTGAACTTTGTTGTTGCAAAGTTTCTCTACGAATATCACCTCTTATAGCAATCTTATACGGCAACGACTCAAGAGAAATAGTAGGTCTGTGCTGGCAAATACGGATGCCAGGGGTTTGAGATCTGTGACAGAAGAGTCCACTCTTAGCATCAAACAATAATGCTGAGTTACCTATTCGACCTCTGTTCAGGCTGCAGTGAGAGACTTCAGAGCAAAGCTGAATTGTACTTGATCTATGTTGCTGTGGAACAGAAGAGCATATTTTTCTATGCGCATCCCCTTTGCTTGGACATCCTGGTTGTCGTGATTGCATATGCTTATCCAGTGGTATTTGGAATGATCGTGGCCCTCTTTTAACTTTCCATGTCCCAGAAGCAGAAAAATTCTGGTCAGGGCGAGACATCTGGCGACTAACCTCTTGCTCATCTTTCTCTTGCAAAGGATGTGACTTTGGAAAAGGTACAGGTTTAAGTTGGCGGGTACGAAAGTCAGAGGCTACTGATTTTTGACGTAGACGGCAGATGGGGTGTCGACTTTTGGCATCAAATAATGTCATTACGCTAGATATTCTATGTCTTTTTGGACTGCCTTCCTGACAGCTATTAGAATGATTACCATCTATACCTGACCTCTGCCAAGGCAGCACTTTTCCTACGTTGTCTGCTGGAAACGTATTTCTGAAATCTCTTAACTTCTGCATCATTTTAAGTTTATCTGTGCAGTTTTGACTGAGACCGAAGAAATGTGGATATATTGTAAAGAAAGGTTTTATTCTTTGTAGGCCTTGGCTGCGATATACAGGCATCTCACCAATGCCTGGTTTCTTTCCTTTAAAATAATGTTCACCATATCCATGACGTAGAGGAGTTCTCTGCTCTGGAAATAAACGTGGCTTATATTGTGATGGTGGCACTTTGAGACCTTCACTTCGGTACTTGTCCTTATAGTTATATTTTGGACTGCTAAGTACATTTGCTCTTGCGTTCTTTGCTAATTCAAAATTATTAACCCCTTTTTCAACGATGTTTAATGGTATATTTGCTCCTGAATGTGTTAGTCTATGATGCCTGGAAGGAAATGGTGCGTTAAATGTGTCAATCCCTCTCCTCACAACGTTCGCATTCCATATAGTATCTGATGTTGTTCTGAGAAACCCTTCACTTGGTGCATCCCGAAAAACAGCCCAGCGTTTTATAATTTTAGGGGGATATTGATCGGAGAAATTATTAATTTTCTTTTCAGAATTTACTTTCCATTCTGGTTCCATTTGAGTTTTGAATTTAGAGCTGACATTTTCTGTAAGTTGTGAATATTTTGATGGAGATATTGTCGGTTCGGTCTGTTTGCCATTGGCCACTTCGCTATCTGTAACCTCTTGTTTAACCAGTTTGGTTGCATCCCATGGCACTGAACGTGTACGTATATGCACAGAAGGAAATGGTGCCTCAAATTTTTCAATTCCTCTGTTCACGGTGTTTGCTGTCCAAGTAGTATTTGATGTTGTTCTCATGACATCACCAAGAGATGCATCCCGAACAACACCCCAGGGTTTAATTTTAATTCTTGGTTCATAATCATCAAACTGGCATAATTTTGCTTCACTTGCTTCACTCTGTACTGTTTTCTGTATACATTTGGGTTTAGTTGTTGCTCGGTCAGTATTTCCCAGAAGCCTAATAAAATGTCTAGATAAATGTCTTTGCCTCCTTTTCAGCTCTTTTTGTTGAAATATGTCAATCCCTCTTCTGACTGTATCTGGCGCAATCTGTGTTCCTGAAAAGGTTCTTGCATATCCCGAGAAAGCCTCCGGCTCAAACTTTATCTGTTTCTCTTTCCAGTCAGTTTTAGTTGAAGTTATTTTTTCTTCATTCACATTTTTCTTTAAAGGTATATTAATCATTCCTTGCTCAAAGCTTTTAATAACTTGCTTAATGGGGGACGTCTTCAAGTCAGTATCCGTTCTAGTTATGTCTTTCAATGGTTTTCTATATTGTCTTAACTTTGGTGGACTACGTTTCGAATTTATTTTATCAAAAGTGTCAAAATGGGGTTTTGTCAAATACTTTGAGTTACCGACTGACTTCGCTCTTTCAAATATATCAATTCCAGCATCTATAACATTACATTCAGTACCAGATGATGTTTGGAAATAATCTCTTAAATTTTTAAGGTGAGGTCTTGACAAGCTCGGTAGCACGTCAGGAGCTTTGACATAAGGTACAGACACAGGTCTCTGACTATCTCTAACCTTTGCTTTTTTATATTTATTGGGTACTGTGGTTCCTACAAATTCAGTACCTGGAGTATATCTGCTCTGATCACCATCAGTAGGGACAGACTTTGGTTGGGTGTGATCTGCCAGGTATTTCAAGCGAGGTTTTTTCCAGATTCTTGCACTAGTTTTAGGTTTAATGCTTTTACTGACGGCAGATGCAATGTCTTCTCTGTTCGCATTCCACTCTGTACCCGATATTGTTCGAATATGGTCTCCTTCCTGCGTAAAATAAGGTCTTGTTAAATGTTTAAAGTGAGACCTTGATAAGCATGTTGGTTGATCAGTAACTTCAACATAAGGTGCAGACACTGGTCTTTGACTTCCTCTAACCTTTACTTTTTCATATTTATCTATTGGAATAGGTACTGAGCTTCCTATGATTTCAGTACCCGGAGTGTATCCGTTCTGATCTCCCATGTGTGCAAAATACGGTTTTGAAGGAACAGACTTTGATTGGGTGTGATCTGCCAGATATTTCAAGCGAGGTTTTCTCCAGGTACTTGTAATGGTTTTAGGTTTTAGACTTTCAATTATGTCTTTTTTGTTCACATTCCACTCGGTACCCGATATTGTTCGAATATGGTCTCCTGACTTTGTGAAATAAGGTCTTGAAAAATGTTTAAAGTGAGATCTTGGTGACTGATCATTAACTTCGACATAAGATGCAGACACTGGTGTTTGATTTTCTCTAACTTTGACATTTTTATATTTATCTGTCACAGGTAAAACTACGGTTTCTTTATATGCAAAGCCTGGAGCATATATGCTCTGATCTGCAGAGTGTGCAATATACGGTTTTGAGAGGAAAGTAGGGACAGACTTTGGTTGGGTATGATCTGCCAGGTATTTCAAACGAGGTGTTTTCCAGGTCCTTGCACTAGTTTTGGGTTTAATGATTTCACTGATGCCAGATGCAATGTCTTCTCTGTTCGCATTCCACTCTGTACCTGATATTGTTCGAATATGGTCTCCTTCCTGTGTGAAATAAGGTCTTGTTAAATGTTTAAAGTGAGGCCTTGATAAGCATGGTGGTTGATCAGTAACTTCAACATAAGGTGCAGACACTGGTCTTTGACTTCCTCTAACCTTTACTTTTTCATATTTATCTATTGGAATAGGTACTGAGCTTCCTATGATTTCAGTACCCGGAGTGTATCCGTTCTCATCTCCCAAGTGTGCAAAATACGGTTTTGACAGAAAAGAAGGAACAGACTTTGATTGGGTGTCGTCTGCCAGATATTTCAAGCGAGGTTTTCTCCAGGTACTTGTAATGGTTTTAGGTTTTAGACTTTCAATTATGTCTTTTTTGTTCGCATTCCACTCTGTACCTGATATTGTTCGAATATGGTCTCCTTCCTGTGTAAAATAAGGTCTTGTTAAATGTTTAAAGTGAGACCTTGATAAGCATGTTGGTTGATCAGTAACTTCAACATAAGGTGCAGACACTGGTCTTTGACTTCCTCTAAACTTTACTTTTTCATATTTATCTATCGGAATAGGTACTGAGCTTCCTATGATTTCAGTACCCGGAGTGTATCTGTTCTGATCTCCCAAGTGTGCAAAATATGGTTTTGACATATAAGTAGGAACAGACTTTGATTGGGCGTCGTCTGCCAGACGTTTCAAACAAGATGTTTTCCATATCGTTGCACTAGTTTTAGGTCTTAGTTTTTCAGTGTTGCCAGTTGCAATTTCTTCGTTGTTAACATTCCACTCTGTACCAGATGCTGTTCGAATATGGTCTCCTGACTGTGTGAAATAAGGTTTTGATGAATGTTTAGGACTACCTGTCATCTTAATTGTTTCGAAAGTTTGAATCTCAGTCTTAATAGGTTTTTGGTCTGCATTCCCTTCTAAACTAGCTTTTGCTTTCACCGTACCTGCCCCAGCTTTAAAAAAGGCCTTGGAACTGAGGCTACCACTATCTACTGGTATTTTACTCCATTCGTTTCGAGACATTGTTTTGACATGTTTTTGCAACTTCTTACGTTTAGGTTTTAGATGGTGTGAGCTATGCATTAACTTTGTTTTTTCTAATGTATCAACCATACTATTTACAGTATTTACATTCCAAGCAGTATCAGACGCTGTTACGACTTGATCCCCTATAATTCTGAAATAAGGTCTTGATACGTAGTTTGAACTAAATTTCAGTGGAGCTGTCTTGGGGGCATTAATTTCAGTAACTTCTTCGTTTGCATGCCACTGAGTGCCAGGAGTTTTTATAACACGGTCTCCCAAACGTTTCAATTGATATGTTGACACATGGTGTGGACTGCTTTTCTTCATATTTTCAAATCTTTCAGCTATATTTCTCACATTGCTTATCTTATTTTCAATGCCGGATGCTGCTTGCACGTGATCATTCAAGTGTTGGACGTGACCATTCAAGTGTTGGACGTGACCATTCAAGTGTTGGACGTGACCATTCAAGTGTTGGACGTGATCATTCAAGTGTTGGACGTGAGTAGTTATTGAATGCTTGGGGCTATGTTTTATTCTCATTTTCTCAAACTTGTCAATTCCTAAGTTTACAGTGTTTACGTTCCATTCCGTTCCAGATGATGTCTGGACTTTATCCCCTACGTATTTCAGCTCATATGTGGGCAAATTCCTTTGGTTTCTCTCTATTTTACTTGTTTCAAATGTATTTACTCTGGGATGTACAGTTTTCGTAAACCTTTCAGTACCTGAACTTGTTTGAACCTGGTCTTCCAAGCAATGGAAATAAGGTTCTGGGAGATTTACGCACAGCATGGAACTCCATCTATGCTCTGTTTTATGTTTTTCCATTGAATCAGTCCCTGTATCGTCTGTGTTTGATTTCCATTCTGTGCTAATAGATGTTTTGACGTGTTCTTGCAAATAAGGTTTTCTTAAATATTTTGGTCTATCTTTTAATATCCTTTTTTCAAACATATCAATCCCCTTAGCTAAAGTCCCTTTGGTCTCATCATCTCCCACACTCGTAAAATCAGATTTAGACAAAATTGTTGAACTGCATTCTGAATCAGATTTTTTCAATACTTTAAGTCCAGTTCTTTTGTTGCTGGATAATCTTAAGGAATTAGGTCTAAAGTGTTTAATAGGAGGTCTCGCTAGATAGCTTGGTTTCTCTTTAAATTTACTTTGTTTTATTGTATATATTTCTGTATTCAATATAGAATCGCATTCTGCTATATTATCTTTTGAGTGTCTAGCATAAGGCAATGAAAGAGATGGTGAAATATTGATAATTCTGTCTTCACTTTCAAATCTTTCCACATCATACCTAACTATTTCAGCACTGCCTGTATCTTCTGTTGGTGATAAATAATCGGATGATAAATGTATTGGACTTTCCAGAGAGATATCAATTATTTTATCAACCAAATCTTTTTTCTGCTCAGCAACAGACAGTGGCTTTTCGACATGTCCTGAATGTGGAATCTTAAATCTTCCCACGGAAACATCACGTTGAAGGCCTCCAAATGTGTTACTTGTAACCCAGTGGGCGCCGGATAAAGTTTTCACATTCTCATCCAAGTGCTGATTTTTATATTCTGGAGAAGATTTCATATAAGTATTATTTGATTCAATGCTGATTGTGTTAATACCACTGAGACTTTCTTCAGGAGTTAGAAACAAATGTTCCGAGCTAGTTTTTGGAGCAAAGTGTTTCCCTGAAACATTCAGAGGCTCTTCCAAACGTCTAGCACTAAACTGGGCAACCGCATTTTTCAACTCGAAAACAAAATTTTTTGGCACTGATCTGTTTCCTGTACCTTGCCTGCTTCTACATAATGTGTCCGTGCTGCTCTGCCGCGTAAATGTTTCCATATCGTATCCACCAGACGACTGTGGGACGTTTTCTTTCATGTGCACACCTTTTCTTGACTCCGTATTCTGTTTCTCTTCTTTAGAAGTACTTGGCTTGCTGTCTATCATGTGCACACCTTTTCTTGACTCAGTATTCTGTTTCTCTTCTTTAGAAGTACTTGGCTTGCTGTCTATCATGTGCTTTTCCTCTAACTTTAATTTATATTCTGCCCACAGTTTAGAGTCAGTTATTGTCAATGCATTTTTCTGTTCTACTTTCTCCAACTCAGAGTTACTTGGGGTTATTTTCATTTCCATATTTTTTTCATGTCCATTATGTTTCACATCTGCCCTATGTGGAGAAAAAGTTAATGTTATAGCATTCTCTGACTCGCGTTTATCTCCTGGCAAAGATACTGAACTAGCACTTTGAATTATGTGGTCACCTCTCAGCACTGTTTCAGTGTCTTTAATGATACTATCAGCACTTGTCCGTGATAGTGTTCTTTCATTTGAAGACATTTTTATAGGGCTTTGTTGAATTTGTTCAGACGAACTGGGTCTAGTTTGACCTGTATCTGATAAAAAGGTTTCTGGTGCCATGTTTACAGACATTTTTATAGGGCTTTGTTTAATTTGCTCAAACGTAGTGCGTGTACTCTGATCTTCTGAAAAGATTTCAACTGACTTCTTTGCAGACATTTTTCTTGGAATTAACTCAGTTTTTCTAATATGCTTCCTAATTGATGAATAATCTCCAAGTGGATGGCTTACAGACATTTTCCTAGGGCTTTGTTTAATTTGCTCAGGCGTGGTGCGTCTATTCTGGTCTGTATCTGCTGTAAAGATTACAGACATTTTTCTTGGGCTTTCTTTAATTTGTTCAAAGTCTGTTTGTCCAGTATGTTCTGCTCTTTCATATGAAGACATTTTTATAGGGCTTTGTTGAATTTGTTCAGATGAACTGGGTCTAGTTTGATCTGATAAAAGGGTTTCTGGTGCCATGTTTACAGACATTTTTATAGGGCTTTGTTTAATTTGCTCAAACGTAGTGCGTGTACTCTGATCTTCTGAAAAGATTTCAACTGACTTCTTTGCAGACATTTTTCTTGGAATTTGCTTTAACTCAGTTTTTCTAATATGCTTCCTAATTGATGAATAATCTCCAAGTGGATGGCTTACAGACATTTTCCTAGGGCTTTGTTTAATTTGCTCAGGCGTGGTGCGTCTATTCTGATCTGAATCTGCTGTAAAGATTACAGACATTTTTCTTGGGCTTTCTTTAATTTGTTCAAAATCTGTTTGTCCAGTATGTTCTGCATCTGAAGACAAAGTTTCAGTTATTAATTTTACAGTCATTTTTCTAGGGATTTGCTGAATTTGCTCAAAGTTTGTTTGCCGGATTTGTTGTGTTTCTGATACAATTTTTTCTGATGGCTTTCTGACCTTTCGTTCCATATGTGATTTTAATAGTTTATCAGTTGTTATCAAGGTATTTGGTAATTTTTTAGTATCACTCAGTTCTGGGGAAACTAGCGGTTTGTTAGACTGTTTAAGTTGATCCAATGATATTCTTGGGGTTTTAAATGTTTTAAGGTTTGGTTTAAAGGCACCAGAATACTTTTTGATACTGGCTTCCGATTGCTTTTCGGAGGTCCTTGTATCAATTTTTGCACCAGGGCTTACCTGGACAATATCAATTTTTGCACCAGGGCTTACCTGGACAATATCAATTTTAGATGAATTAATCTTTCTCGGTGGCTTTTCTAACAGCATTTCTAAATCGCTTTTATTTGAAACAGAATCATTCTTTTGATTTAAACTATTTTCTGGTGAGTATATATGGACTGTGAGTGGCTTCGTTTCTTCTGTAAATTTCTTCCCGTCACCTTTTTCAATAACTAGTTGAAAAGTGCTCGCTTTAGTATCATGATCTGATGAATTTGCTTCTCTTTGGGTATCCTCTGATTGTTCATGATCACAATTATTAAATGATACGAATTTACCTTCTGACGATTCCTTCTCTTTAAGTTGCAAAGTTGCTGAAATTCTTCTCCCCAGATGAATTGATAATGATTCCGTTTGTAAAGTATTTAAAGATGTTTGTACATTTCTTTTCTTTTCTTCAAGATTTTGACCAGATCCTGGTAAGGAGAGCATAACTTGAAAGGATTCATCAGAATTACTTTTACTATGTGCGATCGATTTGCAAATGGAACTTCGTCTTATTTCAGAGTTGGAACTCCAAACTGACTCAGATGCACAAATGAAAGCGTCTGAAAAAGACTGCATGGTAGCAGTTTCTTTTTCTATATGTTGATGACATTTTGTATCGGAAATAGTTCGTACATAGTCTGCCTGGTTTTTTACCGATTCAGTCCAAACTCTGATAGGAAGTATTGGATCAGAATCCACATGCAACGATACTTTTTGCAGTGCTGAACCTTTAGGCGGGGTTAATACAAACTCGTGTGGCGACATAACATTCGGACTTGTGATTTTCAAGTGGAGATCAACATGTTGCACAGGTCTTTCCGTCGCGGCACTGGGCTTGGTATTGTATGATAGTCTTGCATTTTCTTCAGACTTTTGCCAGATTAATGAATTAGATTGTAATTCGGTGTCAGACGCAGCACCAGGCTCACTTACATCGACGCTGATCAAATTGTTCTTCGTGTTGTTAGCTGGAGTATCATTAAGCAATCGTGGACTACAATGCGGCACAGTTTGACATTTAGAGTTGTCTGTCGGCTTTGTTCCTGAACCCAAACCGGCCCCAGATATTTGTCTCACACTGTTTTCCGACGATTCTATTTTATCCTGCCGCCTGTCAAAAGGAGGTAGATGGTGTACACTATTTTGGGTTCTCACATCCGAAGATTGAATCTTATTCTGCCCCTTGTCAGCAGAAGTTAAAGGGTGTATATTACTTTGGGTTCTCACATCCGAAGATTCAATCTTATTCTGCCCCTTGTCAGAAGAAGTTAAAGGGTGTATATTATTTTGGGTTCTCATCTCTGAAGAATCTGAGGAAGATAGAGAAATGAATTCAGAGTCATGGGAACACACTGAATGAACTACATCGTCATTGTAAAATCTGGGGTGGTGTGTCAATCCATCCAAAGTAATCTCGTATGTAGAAGGAAGTATACTGCGAGTGGATGGATTCTGTGCTGCTTGAACTTCCGATGGTTTTTCACTTTGAAATTGGACAAAACAGGAACCCTGAGGTTTGCGCTCATCGACTAAGTAATTTTCAAATATTAGTGAATCCGTCCTTGGCTGTGGTTCTGGTATCGATGTTGGCTGCTTTTCTTTACACCAGAACTTAGCACATTTTGAAGTCCTGGTAGCTGTGGGATGCTGAACAGTCTGCATTTCATCATCACTGGGGGTAGCAGATGTAGCTGCACTTTCACTTGTATTATCCGATCGCTCTGGGTCTTTTTTCGATCCTTTAAACAGCCGTGAACGTAGTTTTCTGCCTTGTTTTATCAACTTTTTAAGAGGTGTATCTTTTTCTTTGCCACTTTGAGTCTATCAAGAGGAACAAATAAAAAGTAAAGTCAATAGATACTGAAACTAGCAGGTACACTTTGAAATACAAATATACATGAATGCAAGTAGGCCTACATATACCTATATAAATACTTTATATAAACTCGAATGACCCATTACGTCATCTATGATTACCTTTCATATGCCCCGACAAATTATTCTGCAAATATTTTCAGTAAGAACTGCGCAACAATATTAATTAACAAATATGACCTTGATAATACATACACATAAATCCTCCCCAAAAAAGCAATCACAAGTACTCAAATTTATAATTATATTATTTCTCGCTTACTACTCTTCACGTTATTTTATTAAAATATTGGAGTATTAGGAATATCAACAATTCGAATTAAATAATTATAATTTATTAATTGAAAATATACACTGTCGTATCACAAAAGAATTGGGGGAGACAGGTGGGTTTATTATATAATCTCTACGCTAGTTTATTCATCATGACGATTAAAACAATACTCTTTATAAAAGGGTATTTCATTGTTTCCTTGTGAGTATTACGTTTGTCCTTTGAGGGCTAGATGATCACGAGGTCTAGGCGCTGGCCTGCTTGCAGAAGGCAGGAATGGAAATCAAGTCCAAATGAAAGATTTTATCAAAAATAAGTTTATCTATAGTTTACATTAGCAAGCTACATCCTAGACTGCAAAGCGGTTAGAGATCTTAATCTTGATGTGAAGTGCAATAAAATATGCTTTTAATTATTTTTACTATTTGATTAAAATTATGCTAAGCTCAGGTAAATTTAATTTCTAATTTACGGCTTCAACAGTCCAACACGATAGGTACACTTCGAAATAAAATAACTTCAAAGATCTGGGCTGAAGAATCGGTCACGTGCATGCTTTGGGATTGTTTAGGCGTAGTTTTGCTTATAACATCGAATAAGCCGGTGGCCCTTAAATAGGTTACACTACACCCAGAAATTCGAACACTAAATATGACACATCTGGTGTACGACTCAATCAGCGTCAAGCACATGAAGCAATAACTCCAAATGTTCTCTTTGAAATAAAGACTGACAATTTCCAATCTTACTTTCAGCTGTCTTTGTTTGTATTGTTAACACTTACGATTTTGTATCGTTGAATCAAGAAATCAATATCGCAACTAGTCAACTGCACTAAACATTAAACATGTAGCTTGCATCACACGTTGCTCAATCAGAAAGGCGACGATGTTACAGGGTCGAAAGGTAGCTAGTTCTTTAACAAGCTTGCAACTTGAAATAAAAGATTAATGGAGTGAGAACAAGTGATCTGGTATTGCCCTTAACCAGACAGATGCAAACGTTTTATTCTCTCTTTTTTCCCATGTATTTACTTACGTAATTATTCAAGTATTATTAGTCATAGTTTGAGTCATATTAATTGCACCGTTATCAATGTTAGATGCTCCTGCAATTCTAACAGAAATATATAACATGATTATACAATACATTAATTATGTAGACTTTTATTGGTGCTTTATGTCCTAAGATCTCTAAGCACTTCACAATTCGTTCTCTGAGTTCAGTAATCCCAACCTAAGAAGGCTGTTATATTGGACTGTAAAATTAATCTTTCAGTCTCGAACCTTTGACCTCGGACTTCAGCGCGAGTTTCCAGCACCTTATCCTCTTGGCCACCCATCTCCCCATAAAAGCATTCCAGAATTTATAGTGCGAATATAGTAAACAATGTAATGTTTGAATGAAAAACGTGAATACTAGTAGAAAGGGTGAAAGACAATGTACATACAAATGGAAAACAAAACTATATCAGATCGCACCGAAGGAAAATGAAACTACGGGGTAAGCCCAGTTAAACTGAAAATAGAGAAGAAAAGAATTCATACGAACAGAGGATGAAATTACGGGGTAAGCTCACGTAAATAGAAAATCAGCAAAGAATTAAACTAATTAAACTATGGGGTTAGCTCAAATAAATGGAAAAAGAGGAAAAGAATTCATACCAGAGGAGAATGAAACTACAGGTTAAGCTCAATTAAATAGAAAACAGAGAGGAAAAGAATTAATAAGAAAGGGGATTGAAAACTATAGGATGTGACACCAACGCCACTTAATTAATGGATATTATTATTATTTATTTATTAATCATCCAAAACTAATTACAAGTGTACAAGTGATAAGAATGTTAATTTATTTTATTAATGATCCTCCAGCAGACATCACTCGAACACTTTGGGTGCACTAGCAATCAGATTTACCGATTATACCAGGATCACTAAAAAAACAATCACTGTTTTTACCAGCTTTTCTCAACCATTTCGCCTAGGGGAACCATGTACCAAAAATTATTATATCTAATTGTTTATTTTTTTTTCAATCATGACCTCTCAGGGGACCCAAGCGATCTCTCACGGAACTCTAGGGAAACGAGATTGAGAAACCCTGACTGTAGCAAAAATCTAACAATAAAAATTAGAAATACCATTAATACTGAAGAAATATTTAGTAATAAATATAATGAATACTATTTATACCAGTAGCAGAAATCTAATAATGAATAAGTATAGAACAGTATCTAAATAAAGAAATTATAGTTTAAGATGTGTGTATTCGTAACTTCACCTAAATAAGTAAGAAACGAAAGATGTTTAAAATTCACATATAATTAATTACAGTGATGATATGCTACATAACTATGCTACATAAAATATATTTTGTAAAATTTCAAGCAGATGAATCCACCTCTTCCTCGGGTCGAAAAATCCGATAACGGCAAGAACTGCAACAAAAACATTTTTTTAATTATGCAAGAAATATTCAGATAATTATGCAAAATTAGATTAGTTTAAATTAATATTATTTTATACACGAATTTATTTATACAAACTGCACAAATTGCATATGGTTTGCAAAGTATAAATATTTTAATCCAAACATTTAGTAAACTGATCCATTCTATGACTATTTGAACAAAGTTCTACAAAACTATTGTGACGCCAATGCCACTTAATTTTTATTGGTTATGATTATTTTTAATTAATTAATCGTCCATAACTAATTACAAGTGATGAAAATCTTAATTATGTTATTAATAATTCTCCATCAGACACCACTAGGCTCTCTCAATTGGCGGATATGCGGCGCTGTAAACTTTTCTCTCTTCCAAAACATTAAAAGCAAACATTAATCGTCACACAATATGTTAGTAGGTGGAAAAGGAGAAGATAAATCCGTCTTTAATCTATATTTAGCGAGCCATCATCTACCCACTTTTGTTCTCCAACATAAGGTTATCAATATGTGTAAGATCAATAAATTAAACATTTATTAAATCAACAATATACGCATAACAAATAAAATGAAAAAGATTACTTGACATCAATATTTCCAGGAAACCATGTTCGAACTATTTTAATATCTATACACTCTTACATCCTAACACACAATTCAAAAATTTAGAGTCAATACAAATCATAGGCTAGTTCTTATCAGAGATCAGAAATAAAGTTATTAGAGCTAAATGATAATAGTTTGTATATAAACTGATTTAGGTGCTGTCTCAATAGTCTTTCATGCACATTTTTTGTGAAAATGCCACAAGTTTATTGTTCATTTATTACTGTCAATTACACATGATTCCCTCCTCACATTGAGGAACACTGATTCACTGCAACTCTCTCGAGGCTAACCTGGATGCTTCTTCGCTGTAGCAGCTCCTTCAAGCAGAACAACAATTGTAGTAAGTTCCAGTAACTTCCTTGTACCAGAAATTGCTCGATGTATTTAGCATACATCAACAGACTGTAGTGCATTCTTTACATTTACAAACGGCAGTAGATACTTCATACATCTACCACAGTCGTAGCAGTTTATAATCAGTAAACCAGGAGATTCCAATAAACAAGGAAGGGCTGCTTTTTCCCCATTAAACTAACGGCTACCTTTCATGACCAGACTTCTTGCCACACCAAATTCAAGTGATTAGACAATAGAATTCTCTTCAGTAGGTAAACTTTTGATCTCAGCCCATTGGCTGGTCTCATTCTCATGAATCTTAATCAATGGATAATAAAAACTACTCATCCAGTTGAAGAACTGGTTTGCATTGCATCAGCAATTTCTATCATATTCTCAAGTCGAATGTTTACTCCAACTCTGACACTTAGAAAAATGCCATCATAAGGAGTGTCCAAGGTCGGATCACTTCGACAACTTAACAATTTATATAACAATTAAATTTAGAAATAGGGATAGGCAAATGTACTCCACCACAGATATAAGTGAATACTCACAATTATAAATATTTTAATCCAAACCTTTAGTCTAAACTGATCAATTCTATGACTATTTGAACAAAGTTATACAAAAGATATAATTGAATACTCACAAGACAAGCAACACGATGAAGAGAGCGAACAAGGTTCCACACCCAATCCCCAGACTCATTAGAATGTAAGGTGACCCGCCCAGCAGAGAATCTGCCAAAATATTTGACAGGACATCTCTGTGCATTCTATCAACAGTACCAGATTCGTTGCCTAAAAAATCTATTCGCATTAGTGCACTTCTTAATACACTCAATACAATAAACAATTTTATTAAAACTATAAGATAAAGAAAATTACAAATACAATTCATTTTACTTCAGTTAACATTGTAACTACATACGAAAAATGCACATTAATGCACTTAATTAATTTAATCAATATTTTAATTAATTCTTTATTCTTGTAAATTTGCATGTTAAATTTTACCATTCAAATCTCAGTGTGATGAGTTTTGAAACAAACAACGCTGACCCATATCCAGAATAAAAGGAGTTATCGTTAGGGGTCACTGACTTTTACATAACACGGCCATATTTCTAGCATCCAATCCACCCAGTCTATGGTGTGCGAGCAGTCAACCGTTACCATTAGACAAAGGTGTAGGAACAACTCAGTTCGTAGCCCGAAGGCTGATAAATTCTAGAATTTTCCTCAAGATCCCTAGAATCATATATGAGGGCAAACCACTAGATTACTAGAAGGTAAGCCAATATCAATGAGCAGTGGAATTCTTGTTGGGACTCTATAGTACATTCTAGAGAAGTGTGGAACACTGCATGTGGCTATGATGTAACTAGATGTTGTGACCAGGAGTCTCTCTAAATTGGAAGGAGATTCATGGACAACCAGTAATACTTGCTCATGGAATTTGGGTCCATCAGGAGAGCTGAAGAGAAGCAGCCGTGAGGAGCATAAGCCTGACTCTTCCAGTAACTGTTGGAACTGTAGGAACTGACAAGGAACAAACGTTTGAAAACCAGTGTTGTAATCTGGACTGTGAATAACTTTACCCACTTTGTTCATTCAGTGACAGTGGAAAGGATTGTACAGTGTGCAGTGTAAAGAATTGATTTGTGCATTGTGTTATATATTCATAATTGGACAAGAACAGTGATTTCATGTTGTGTTGTACATTCTATACGGATTACTCATGAACATTCATGCAGAACTGTTATCAGGCGAGGCCATAATAACAAGACTTTTAACTGCCAGTCAACTCAAACAAGAACAAGATTACCTTTCACAGGCCACTATCAGGTCAATCGTTATTATGAATTTTCTGTGTAATTTGTACATGTTTCTATGATTTCATAAATTCCTTATTTATCTCTGATTGTTCTCTATAATGTCTTATATTGACTAAAACTGTCTATCTAGTTTGCTTATTGACGTTGAGAATTTATGTAAGCTAAACTAACTTGGCATGATACATTTTTCTGGATTAACTGAATTGTATGTGTCTTTGATGAGATTTGTGATTTCCGATAAATTGCCTTGTGTGTAATTTTGACATTTAATTGTAAACTCTTTTAATTATTATTTATTTTTCTTTAATAAATTGTTGAATTTACAATTATCCACTCTCGTTACATTGATAGAGAGGTACTTAGTGCATGATGATGGGCGGGGGCTGCCAATGACGTAACGACAATAGAAAGATGGTCAAGTGCAAATTTTAGGATAGTTCCTGTCATCGTAGAGTCATGTGTGGGAGGGAGGGCTGGATTAAAGACAAAGATTGACAAGATAATTCAATTAAGGCTTGTTAGTCCAGACAGATAACACTTGGACAGAGAGTTAATTAGTTAGCAGACTGTTCCAGGGATTGACCTAGTCGCTCTCGTCACCGCAAAGACAAAAGACCCCTGTCGGGTGACTGTGTGCGTTGATTGCAAGAGAGGATTGTTGATTTGTGTGTTAATTATGAATAAAATATCATAAATTAATAATTAGCAATTAACAGACAGGAACCTTGCCACACAACCCAATGTAATGTTGACATCAATGAGACAATGGACAAATAGCTGTGTCTATAGAATTTCCACGTTCTGCCATAAGTACAGACTGAAGGGAGTCAGTCAAAGTCTAAGAACTATATAAAGTAGGCAGCCTGATACTCAGAATTATCATATCCGTAAGCAACCGCAAAATAGCTTTCTTTCAAATCGTAAATTGTGTTAGACCAGTATAATAGAAATATGGTACATAAACTTACTTCATTAAAACAAAAACAGATCCACTATTATATTATACCTTCCAAAGCTGGCTCGATTTTTGTACTGATGTAGTCCCCCTTCGAGGCATCACTATCAAAATTTCCAACGTCTTCACCGACTCCCTCGTTGAAACTGGCCGAGTCAGACGGAACATCGTTAAGACGTGTTAAGACATCCTGCCCAGCTCTGTTATCGATTATCTCCATTATGTGATTTCTGTCAAAATTCACCGTTACTCACTTTCCTGCGACGCCACCTACTTTGGTTCCCCTCGTTGGAGCCTTTGCTTATGAAACAAACATAAGCTTAAGAAAAATTTGTTGGCGAAAAAAAAAATTCAAAAGACGGCACACACACACACACACACACACACACACACACACACACACACACACACACACACACACACACACACACACACACACAAATGCCTTAAGCAAAGACAGAAGGGAAGAGAGCTGCTTGTTATTTTGTTTTTAATCTTGATTTACATTATACTCCTGGTCATTCGTATACTTGCTACCTTGTTTGGTTAAAAGTCATACTCCTATTAAGTGAACATCTGTTAAAAGTCATACTCCTATTAAGTGAACATCTGTTAAAAGTCATACTCCTATTAAGTGAACATCTGTTAAAAGTCATACTCCTATTAAGTGAACATCTGTTAAAAGTCATACTCCTATTAAGTGAACATCTGTTAAAAGTCATACTCCTATTAAGTGAACATCTGTTAAAAGTCATACTCCTATTAAGTGAACATCTGTTAAAAGTCATACTCCTATTAAGTGAACATCTGTTAAAAGTCATACTCCTATTAAATGAACATCTGTTAAAAGTCATACTCCTATTAAGTGAACATTTGTTAAAAGTCATACTCCTATTAAGTGAACATCTGTTAAAAGTCATACTCCTATTAAGTGAACATCTGTTAAAAGTCATACTCCTATTAAGTGACCATCTGTTAAAAGTCGTGCTCCTATTAAGTGAACATCTGTTAAAAGTAATCATATTAAGTGAACATCTGTTAAAAGTCGTGCTCATATTAAGTGAACATCTATTAAAATTCGTACTCATATTAAATGAACATCTGCTAAAAATGTTGCGCTCATAATAAGCGAACATCTGTTAAAAGTCGCACTCCTATTAAGTGAACATCTGTTAAAAGTCGTACTCATATTAAGTGAACATATGCAGATAAGATTACAGTAGATCGGCCCAGAGAGAGACAACAATCCAGTGCGAGTCCACAACAAGTACGTTGAACTATGCATCTAATCTATTTTTAATATCCCATCTTATCTTCTTGCTAATGGCCAATGAAAAACTTCTAAATAGGCGTCTTAGTCTCAGAAATTAAAATCATTAGACATGTAGGGTCTCTAATGATATAATCATCTAAACACTGCTTCCAACTTTCACTCGCATTCCAATACCTACTGTAGATTTCCTACCAGTTCTCGTATTCACACTTCTGCTAGAATTCTCGTTTTTACTTTGCTCACCTCACTTTTTCCACTGCAGTTTTCTTTTATACTTTTTCTTTTACAATAAATTATTGAATCATATTACGTTATTTTTCTATTTGGTATTCAATGCTCATGTTCCCATCTGGTTGCATATTGTTGATTAAATACTATGTATTGGCGTGTTAGTGGTGTTTACGCCCCGCCCTATCCTTTTAGCGGGTTTCCATATACACCTGATGTAGTCGGAACCCCCAAATATATTGAGGGGAACCAAGTCGAACCAGAACTATCCAGGGTCGAGGAAGATGTAAGACGACAGACCTCACGTAAACTCTGGAGAGGACGGAAGCTAATGAAACCACCACTACCTAATTATTAACATTTGGTCACAAACTGGTCTGTCTCACCTACACTCACTCGGTCAAATGCGTATGTATATATGTTGTAGGTACGAATGCGTTTGTGTGTTTAATTACTGTTGTTTTATTTTTAAGGCCTGGAAAACAGGCGTTTTCAGTTTATGGGTCGGCCTTGGAGAAGATCGGTTCTCCAAACTGTATTTTTAGGTTTCCAACCACTACCAGGTGAACCAATCAATATTGGGGCGTATCTGATATTTTCACTCTCTGAAAAATCCACCGATCATAAGTATGTATGATTGATTGTTTGCAGTCTTACGTGCATAGGAATATCAAGATTATAATTATGCATGCATACTTACGAGACTCATAACATTATGACATCTATATCTAGAATAATGATTGTTTATGTAAGTATACTTATGTTGTACATACTAGAACGTAAAAGTGATATCAACGGAACTCTTTAAAACACGGATATTACTTATTACAGTTATACAGTTTTTGTTTTATAAAATCAGTTGCCAATAGCATCTTTGTAAAATTTTGTAGCAATAAGACATTCATTTCACATTATTGTGTAAGATTTATTTTAAGCTATAAAAATATTTTCATCTCCTGTTCTAAATCTGTGAGTTAAGCAGAATGAATACCTGTTTAAATTGACTACCAGTTTAAAGATATTTTATTGTATGCTCAGTTAATATCAAATGTTATTAAATAATATAGCGGGTTAAAGCATTCAGCCAAGAGTATAATGTTATTAAATTCCATAAGAATTGCATAAGCAATATCAACTGGTACAGTTGTACACTAATGTTTTCATTTGCTGGATAAAGTGGGTATGCAAGCATGTGACACTTCTTCAATGGTCAAGGTACCGGTTTGGATTGTTAAGTAAGATAGGGTAAACAGCTTTAGATACTTTATGGACAGGTAGAGGTTAAGTATGACTTATTACTGTTACACACCATTACAACGTTCCCTCTAATATTTTTCTTTTGTGCGCGGAACTTTTTTCTGTGTGCGCGGAACTTTTTTCTGTGTGCGCGGAACTGGCGCTTGCTTGCTCTTGCTACCAAAACTTGTGCGCGGAATTTTGAAACTGCTGCGCGGCATTTTCTAATGAGCTGCGCAGCCGCGCACCTTAGAGGAACATTGCACACCAAGTGGGTTAAAACCCCGAACACTTGTACCTGCCAAAGTATGTGGTTTTGCTTATGATATTTGGTATTCACAAACAGTTTATCCATGTTATTTTAACTTTAATCATATTTTGAATTTACTAAACTTTTCACTTATATTAAAATGTATGATGACCATGTAACTAAGAGTGTTCTGTCAGAGAACACATGTGGGCGAATATATAGCCCGTGTATATATTACTGGCAGATTGGTACCTTATCTTGGATGTTGACTTATGACGAGTGCTGAGCAGCGAAGCAACGCCAGAGTGGAACAACCCACAGGCCAGAAAGTACGGTTGGACAGACTACGTGCGCACCAGCTACAGCATCACCAGGATCCTAGACTCAACATCTGGCGCATCCTTAGTTAAGTGATTATGAAACCAACAGCTTGAAGTTGAACAGTTGAACAGCTTCTCTCAAATTTATCACAGAGTTTACTCAGAATTCTCGTATAAACTCACTTGTTAAGTTCTTCATCTGAGCACGACTCAAATAACACAAAAGTGTCAATAGACTAGAACAAACTTCTCTTACAACGCTACACGGTAAATGATTATGAATGATATACATTTGTAACTTGGATTATAAATATCAAACTATTCATTATATGTAAGTATGCTGTCTTACTTTTATTCCTTGTTAAATATATTTAAATATTTATACTTAGACCAATCCTGTTGGCATGACTCATGTAGTCTGTCACTTGTGTTAAAATTTAATTACTATACCTGGCTGTACATATCAGGGGCTCAGAACTATCTTCTAGAATCTAGACTATCATTTTTCTTTTCTACATTGTTCTATCTTCCTTCTTTCCAATACGTGTGGCCAGTCAGGTGCGTTTTGGAGAATTAGCCTAAGCAGCCGGCCCTGGATGAATTAACATCTTGCCCAACTCCCAGCACAAACGTCACACGATCAACAAAGAGTGTTTGCCTGTCTTTTTCTTTTAAAGTAAGTCTATTGTCTCTATGAGTTTGGGATTTTTAATTTAAAAGAAATGAAAGAAGTTGTTATTGATGGCGATGCTGTTTGATGTGAATATATTTTCGTTACTTAGTGAACTGCTGTGTACGACTGAGTTCTGTAAGAATCATAATTCAATGGACATGTGATCTGGTTGAGTCAGTATGAAATTCGAATCTATTACTGTACGACTATAAAGCACACAGCATATTTTTATAGTTTGCTGAGACTACTTACATCGTACCGCTATATTCTTTTTAATTCTCAGGTTTGGAGTCAGTGGCATGATATGCCTCTGTCTCCGTGTAGCGGTCGTCTGCTCAGCCAACGAGTTGAACATCGTTGTAATATAAGGGAGGTTACTCAAAACAAATCAAAAAGCATGATGGCGACTTCCATGCGTTATATAATATAACCTATACCGCATCTCATCCACGTCTATAAGATCCGAGCTTTGTATTGAGAGAGAAAATCTACATTTATTTTTTTTCCTATAGTACTGTTACTAGAACGCATTTAAAAGTAAGAGCATAGCATGCACTGTACGAAGCGATTTTGAAAAAGACGATTGAACTATACAGTGTCATTAAAATATCTCTAAGCCTGTTTTAGTAATCAATGGAAAATTATGTAATAAAAGTATTTTTTTAAATAGTATCATTAAGTGATATAATTTTTCATTCATTTACAGGTTTTACCATTTCTCTGATAAGGGAAGGGTAGTTCCTTCAGTACCCATTTTGCGTTAAAATAGATTCTCAAACATGATGCTTTTATGGCCAACAAAATTGCTGTTATGTACAACTACAAGGGGGTGCAAAGTGTTATCTTTTTGTTTGCGAGGACATGTATTTAGATACTTTGGAACTAATAAGATTTACTCAAAAATCCTTAGCCACAGAAGTGTTTCTAGCACTTCGAAATACTCCCACTCTCATTCTGTTGAAGCAAATTCACAAAGTTCTATCTTGCGGCAACGTTTTATATTTGTTCAGACAAGTGTAGGCAGGTGGTTGGATATACCCACTGGTGTTTTTCTTGATGTAGCTTACCTTGATTCTGCTCCAGGAGATAAGATTAATCCATCTGTTCCTGTTGTGGTTGGGTTACATTCAACACCTGGCTCATTTTATGATTTAGAACCGGTATTAGAGGCATGTGCAAAGTCTGGATGCCGTGTACTAGCACCATCTTTTCCAGGTTAGTATTTTTTAAACCAACTGATATTTTAGCTTTTCTATCTTTCAGTACTAATATATTATTTATAATCATTTTTTATTCAAAGAATTTATATTGTACAATAAACAATAGATATAATTTATTTTTATTACCATACCCTAGTTCTACTCATAAAATTGCCAATTTCCATTATAATTCATATTATACCTTAGGTTTGCTTATATTATTTAGTTGATTTTTTTAAAATTGGATTTCCCACTGTAAATATGTATTCACACGGTGTGATATTTATATTATTACTAATATTAGTTTTTATTACTAGAAAGTAGAACCAGAATCTAAATTATAATGTGGATTAGCTATTATTGTATTAAAGTATTATTCACTAAATTGTACATTTTATTTTACTTTTATAGAATTGGACTTAATTAATGTGATACTTTTTACTTTTTAAAAACTTTTAATTTAATTTTAATTTTATTTTTAATTTATAAATATGTCTAAATACTAAAATAGTATTTCAGCCACAAAAAAACAAGTGAATAGGCTTATGTTTCATTTGATTTATAGTTATATTACTTATTTTATTTTAAACAGTTTATTTTTTATATTTTTTATTATTTAAGGTCTAGGATACACTGAAGGAGTGATGCGAGAATACAATGATGTTTTCACTCACACAACCGAAGAAAAAGCTGAGTTTGTCAGGGATTTTCTCAATAATTTGAAAGTAGAAAGGTAAGTGTGTTTTCTCATTAATTTGGGAGTAGAAAGATTAGTGTCTAACACTGTAACAGACTTTTAATTAGCAAGATATTTATACCATTGCATAGATTATTTATTCAAACAAGTAAAATTATAACTCATTAAAAAAATTTTAATCTTTCCTATGATTTGAAATATTCTGCTAATAAAATAAATAACCATTCTTTCAGAGAATAAAAAATTCAAGGGAACTAAAATTTTTGGCTTATTTCAAGACAAAAGCAAAGATCTAAGATAGAGAAGAAAATTCAGTGGGAAATTCAAAAAGGAAATTCAGCACCAATTTCTTTTTCCATCAGATACTGAGTGAGATAGAATGGAAAATTAAACACAAAAAAACTTACATTAAACCCATGAATTGAACCAGTATTTATTTATTCTGTGATTTATATTATATGATAAGGATATTAAATACAATTAAATAATTTGCATGTAAAATATTTGCTTACTTATATTCATTTATAACTTCAATGTAGTGATCTTAATCAGTTAATCAACTTAATGACAGCAAACAGAAATTATTTCTTTAAAGTTTGTATCGTGACCGTACTGAACTTGCATAATTATTGATTAATTTTCAGCTTTATAATTTGTGAATGTTATACTTTTTATAGAAAGTGGAAAATAAAATGTACAAAATGTACATGATAAGGAAATTAAAACTAGTATTAGTAGTAACTGAAGTGTGATTCAACTGATTGTAGTTAAAATATTTAGAGCATTGCAATTTATATTAAGAAAAATAAAATAATATTAAAAATAATAATAAAGCTAACATCATTCTTTTGGTCCTATTCCTAGTAATCGTATTCATCTTTAATATTTCTTCTTTATTCTTAACAAGTGCTCATATATTGAGAGTGATATTAAGTCTTCATTTTTATCATTACCAATACATGATCCATGTGTGAAATATTTATTAGGTTAACTTTCTTAAAACTTTCCTAATTTAGTAAGCAGAAATGTAAAATAAAACCCCATTTGTAATTAGATGTAAACAAAATGAAATGCATGAATGAACTTTGAAAAGAAAAGTAAACTTTACAATTACATGTTTGTATTTACATTTTGCTCAAAGTACTTGCTGTACATGTTTTACTAACGCTAACAATAAGCGACAAATATCAATTGTCTTGAATTAACTTTGATGAAAAACAAATTTAACACTGAAAACTACATAGCTGTACTTAAAGAAATTATAACTTTAAAGTTGATTTTTTTTTTAGTTAGGACAATCAGTTTTGACACTTAACTACACATCTCTAACAATAAACACAATATAGCCAATAGGGCCTATACCACTGTCAAACTGAGCTGTTCAGAACAAACAAACTTTATACTACCTTATTTATAGTTATAGATTTGTTTAGTAAGAGAGTATGAGATAGTCATAAAACTGAACCATTAGAAGAATGAGTGGCCAGTCTTGAGATTGAACTGTATATTATATTGAAAGTTAGAAAATAAATCACTCTTAAGTCAAACATGAGCTGATAGGATGACCAACTTGACACATAGAATTTGTATATAAAGAAATAAAAGTACTTATAAAAAGTTATATAGTGCACCAAAATTCTGGTTATTAAAAAAATTTATACATCTAAAATAAGAAAACCTAACACAAATTAAAAGGATAAACCTGCCCTGGACTTCAGTGGTGTGTGTGTGTGTGTGTTTGTGTGTGCGCGCTTGTGCATGCATATGTATATATGTCAGAAGTGTTCATCTTTTATTGCTAATTACATGTATATATTTATAATGTTAACACATGTTAATAAAGTACACGGTCATAAAAAAATAAATTATAAAAAGCTGTCTGATATCTTCAAACGGAACCACAAATTTATAATTATTTTTTAAAAAGCAACAAATATAATAATCAGCAAACAAGTAACAGGAGTATCTAATAAAGAGTAGCACATTAGAAATACCATTTAATATTACATATTGCTATAGTATAAATGATCATGATGAGTCATTAAGAGTGTCAGCAATAGACAATACAATGTGAACTAATTAAAACAGTCAGATCAATGCTGACACCAATGTGTATGCAAGTGAGCCAGCCACATTTAATTTTAAAATGCACTTATAAAATAAGAAAATTTAGCAAGTTATTAATGGTGTATTAAACTGAGCTGCAACTTTCTCTCTGAACTATATATACATAATATATTAATAAGAAAAACATAAAATACTATTAATTATTGTGTGTATTATATGTATGAAATAGAAGCCAAAAGTGATCAGGTCTGTCATGAAACTATACCTGAAATCAGAAAATATTACATAACTAATATTAAACTAGCAGTCAGTTTAACATTATTCATCTAATTATTTATGATTTTGGAAAAAATACAACTATCCATAATAACATTATTCATCTAATTATTTATGATTTTGGAAAAAATACAACTATCCATAATAATAAATAAAACAATTGCTAAGAATGTCTAACTCAGCAATACTTTCTTTCTTCTTTACGATCACTTCTTTTCCCCACAGGAATTGTGTGGAAACTATTCATCTTCTTGATGTTCTCAGTTTCTGTAGAGTTCCTGTGGGGCCTTCCTCTTTACTCTGTTCTAGGAGGGTAGTAATGTTAAAAAAAAAATTGTGGAAGATTTATGGAAGTTATGGAATTAGTTTTCCACTTGCCTGTCATTTAAATATACATCACTTGTAATTTTAAGCCTAAGTATAATGAGAGAATACAGCATCCATCTTTCCATGTATATAATGCAAATATCAAGATCAAATGACTTTAACAGTAAACTATGTACTACCACGCATGCTGAGGTCTCCCTCCTTTTAGTCATTTCACTGTATCATTGCTGAATAATCATGAGCACTCTTCATTATTCATTGATACCAATTTCACTTTAGCATCACTTCTCTACTTATGTGCTTCTAGACTCATCTCTTTTCCAATCGAGCTCCAGATTGCTTACTCAGCAAACTCATGTGAACTTTGCTAGCTCATATGATAGTGTTTGTTTTTTTAAATTTGCTCTTTCCTGATGGTACTCATTTTGTTCCTAGGGTGGACTTGTTGATAGCCCAAGGAGCAGGATGCTACCCAGCCCTATGTTTAGCAGCAAGGAAAGACACAAACTGCATTTTCAAATCGGTAGCCTTTGTCTCTCCTTGGCCACATAAACAGTTTCGGTGGGTCTTTGTTAGAAATTGCACCATTCCATTTAGTATATTTCATACATTTAAAGTTACTTGTTTTTATTTTTATTTTTTTTTTAGTATCATTTACTGATATATTGCAAAATATTGGTAAAGAGTACTCTGTATACAGCAAAATGTTGTCTAACCTTTTCTTTAGCAGCATGTCATGCCCGTTTTTTTGTTAATTTACACTTGGAATATTTACAATTTAGTGTAGTAGACACCTTTTGTAATATTGAGTTATTCCCTTTGATTTTTTCAACCTGGATTCTCGTGAATTGCTGTACCACAGAGATGTATCGACTTTATCTGTATCTCTCACATCAATTCAAAATGAATAGATTATAAACACAAGATATTTCAATACTTTATTTTTAAGAAACACATTTCAAATGGACCCACCCTTCATGGTACACTTGGCCAGAGAATGAGCCATATACAATAGAGGGTTAATTTGTTCACACATTGTTCCAAAAAAGCAAAGAAAAAATCTCCCAGGGATGATAAAAGATGAAAGTATTGAGGAGTATAGAGTGTATCCCAGCATTTTTCCTTTAATAGCATTTTTTTTCAATGTATTTTTGATATGTTGCAAACTAGACCTGTGTGATTGATGGATGACCTTTGATGATGCTGATTGTACTGGTTTTTTTCTCGTTGTTTTGCTGACTTCATTCATTTTTGTATCCATTTCCAAGTAATGGTAAGACATCATTTGTCTTATTTTGATCATCTGACATACTTGTAATTGGCTCTTTGTTACCAGATAGTCTCATAGTTCATTAATTAGTTATTTGGAATGCAGCCACAGGAATGATTTTCACTCGTTAGGTGTGCGCTGACTGACTACAAGAGTTAACAGACAAGCATATTTAGTGAGAGAAAGTAACTTTGTGCCTAGAGCTAGTGAATATGGCACACCTCTGTAAGTCAAGTCAAAGAACATTAACAAAGTGGAAAATATATTGAGTCTTTTCAGACTATTATACACTTCTTGCTCCCTATATCAGAGATCAGGAGGGTTGCCTCATTGAATTGGTGAGTGGGTTGTTGGTTCAGGTGCTGCCTACATCAGGTAAACTTTGGTGTATTTATTTGTTTGTAGACATGACATTTGAAACAAATCAAGCTAATTATGTTCTTTATTGATTTGGTCAGTTATCAAAGAACCTGTCGCAGCAATAAGGCATCATCTACATTTAATAAATTTCTTAAATATACTGCTTGCTATTTATAATATTCCTTTTCATCTCAGAGGCACAAAGCGACAAAATTTGCAGCAGCTGCTTTATGACATGTGGGAACGACCTTTTTATCGTCCTATTGCTCGAGTACTGTCCCATTTTGTTCCGAACACAGCCAAGCAAAACCCTACGGCTCGATTGACCACAGTATATACACTTCAAAACATCAGTTTTAGTGAGGTATGTTTTTATAGATTGTTGATGTTAAAATTGCTTTGTAATATGTCATTGAGGTCGTACAGCTTAAATGAAATTCTCCAATTATATTCAAGAGGTGCAATTAAAAAATAGGTGCAGCTTAGATGAAGCTCATGGATGGTATGCAAGACACACTACTTAAATGAAATTCAACAATGATATTCAAGAGGTGCAACTTAGATGAAGCTATTGGATGATATGCAAGAGGTACAACTTAAATGAATTGCATGTATTCACAAATTTGGCTTATTTTTAGAATGCCTTATTATGTTCAATCTAATTATAAATCATTTTACTATATACATACTTGACACCCTACATTAAATCTAATTCATTTTCCTGCATCACTTTTTCAAAATAGCTGCTTATAAATGTTACTTATTTTGTCTCCCTTTCCATGTTTTGATAAGTGGTGTTAATGAGTTAATACTTAACTGTTGATCTATTGAACTTCACTGATCAATATCTTCATAACTTACAGTAAAGAAAACTTGCTAGTGCCCATTCTAATTATCACCTGCACTGGGCATTATTGGATTCAAACAGCTATCAGTTTTATTTGTTGCTGCTTCAGAACTGCCCATATTGTTCTAACCTTCACACATCTTTTGTGTTGTCAGCTACTCCTAAAAGTATGTTGGCCCTCAGACATTTCAGTTATAAAACATGTCTCCAACTGCCAATGAATATTTTATCTTTACATAAACTTAGAAAGTTTGAGTGTTCTGATAATCATTTTCTTAAAATAAATAAAATTTAATGAGAAAATAATTTAATCAACCAACCAAGAGGGCTATGCACATATATGTTGCATCAAAATAAATTCACATATACACCTGTAATCTAAAACAAGTAAAAATGAATGGATGAATAATTATAACTAATGAATAACTATAATTGATAAGTAACTGTAAATAATGAGTAACTATAATGAATAACTGTAACCAGTGAATAATTATAATGAATAGCTATAACTAATGAATAATTATAACTAATACAGCTAATGAATAGCACTAACTTTAGCTAATGAATAACTGTAATGAGTAATGAACGGATAACTAATTAATAGCTATAAGTAATACCTTTAATTCAGTAGCACACACAGAACAGATAATAATTATATAGGTTTAAACAAATATTCTCTCAAAATTTCATTACTTCAACTAAGCAAAATTTCATTTTTTTTTCCCCTGTTAAACAATCAGATCATTAACACTAATGGAGATAGAAAGAGAAATCCTTGTAAGAAAACTATTATAAAAATGACTGAGGTTACGGAATTATTCCACCTGGGTCATCTGCTCCCTCTTAGTTTTTTCATGTTTATTCAAATTCACAGGTCACTCACCAGCAGATTAGTTTATTATGACTTTGGTAGATTTTTTATGTCTGTCAGTTGAATAGTTTATTATGACTTGGTATACTCATTAATGTCTGTCAACAGAATAGTTTATTACTTGGTAGACTCATTAATGTCAGTCAGTAGAATAGTTTATTACTTGACAGACTCCCATTATCATTTATTATTACTAGTTAATGTCTTTCAAAAATAGTTTAGTATTATTTGGTACTTTCATTAAGGTCTGTCAGCAGTCATTTATTGCTTGGTAGATTCTTATAATAATTTATTATTACTTGGTACACTCAGTCCATCACAATACTGACATGTACAGTTTCTATAGCGCACAGATTTTATGGTCACACAAGTTCATCACACTAAACTCTCCAATACTGACATTTACATTTTCTATGGAGCACAGATTTCATGGTCACACAAGTCCATCTCAGTGCACCCTCCAGTTTTGACATGTATATATATAGTTTCTATGGAGCGCAGATTTCATGGGAACACAAGTTCAACATCTCTCAACATATGCAATGAGAGGAATCTTGCAAACCTTTGACTCACATATAGGTTCCAGCTCCAGTAGCACATTAAGCAGTGGCCCAGCACCTCACTTGAAAGTGAAAAAAATGAACTTTCGAACAGATCAATGCAGGTGAATATCCTGGTAATAATTCATTCAAATCACTTATTTTAATCCAGGTTTCCTTAAACTCTGATCAGTATTTCAACAAAATTACAGATCTTATAAAAGACATCACAGATCTTATAAAATCAAAGTTTCATTGCATATGATTTTATTCCTTAAGAACACATAAACAGACAAATTAATAATTAATCATACTTTTAAAAAAATATTTCTTTTCATTTACATTTGTCAAATATTTATAAAGTATTACCATTGTCAACAGATTATAGTGTATCGACCTCAGCATCAATACTAGAAATTCTGAATGAATCATGAAGTTAAATTAAATTATATACCATTACTTTTTCCATCACTAATTCTTAATTTGGCTTCATATTAATCAGAAATCATTAATAATTATAAATAAAGTACACATATAATAAATATCTGCTTTTATGTCAGCATTTAAAAACATTCAAGCAATTCTATACTGGTTTATGGAACTCATAAGCATCAGGGCCAAGTAACTGGCCTTGGTGGCAGAAGGTCCTAGATTTAAACCCAGTCCTGATTTTCTTCAGCTGTCAACCCTCACCCATCCCCTAGCTCATTAATTTCAACTTAACAGCCCTAATTGTTACCACTTTCTTTCAAGAATTGATGCAATAAATACTTGTCTTTATTGTAATTATTAATGTCACAACCAACCAACAAAAAAGTAGTATTGTAAGGAATAAATCAGTACCCAAGTTTACCATATTTTGATGCAAAGGGAAGTATGACAAGTGTTTTTGCTCAGCAGATTCTAAGTTTAGAATGAGAACACAGGAATTTACATGTATAATTTACCTTTTCAGAATAAAAGTTGGCTAGTTATATTTAAGCTGACTTAACAGGTAATGAGCCCAACAAAATACCCCCTCTTTAATTTATTATTTGAATACATTTTTGTAAAATATAAACAGATTGGAGGATATGCAGTTGCTGTGGAAGCAAATTCAATTCCACG
Source organism: Sinotaia quadrata (assembly GCA_028829895.1). NCBI lineage: Eukaryota > Metazoa > Mollusca > Gastropoda > Architaenioglossa > Viviparidae > Sinotaia > Sinotaia quadrata. Next base: position 31,534,883 of record CM054184.1, read on the forward strand.
GGTTATGTTTTTTGCTGAAGATGATGATTATGTGGATGCAAAGCTGTCCTACGACCTGGCCAAACTAATGGGGATTAATACAGAATCCACTCATCGCTTTACTGGACAGCTTGATAGAAGTGAGAGAAGTGTACTTTAATCTATGTTTTAACTTACTTTTTTGGATTCTTTTCCTTGAATAATTTTTTAATTTTCTACAGTTTTGTCAGTTATTGCTTTCAGTACTTTATGTACTACTGCTTCGTATGTTCTGTTGTTGTTGTCAGTATTTTCTATTGTTATTGTTGAAGTACTCTTTGTTCTCTTAACGTTTTTAGTACTGTCTGTTATTAAGTATTTTTTGTTCAGTTATTTAAATACTGTCTGTTCAGTTAATGTTTTTAAGTACTTTCTGTTATTAAGACTAAGTACTTTTTGTTCAGTTATTGTTTTCATTATTTTTCATTCAAGGTTAGTACTTACTGTTCTGTTATTATTTTTAGTACTTTCTGCTCTGTTATTGCTTTTACTGTTTTAGTACTTTGTGTTGTTATTGTTTTTGGTACTTTTGTTACTGATTTTAGTATTTTCTGTTGTTTGTATAGTGAAATAGTCTAATATTTAATAATTTTGAAGTTCTTAAAAAAAAAGTACAAGACAGTTAATATTTCTTTATAAAAAAAAATCATCTTGTTTTAATGTTATGCAGGCAAAATGAATGAATTCCCAATGTGCCTTGTCTTTGAGAATGGAGGTCAAAATGTGCCAAAAATGCATTCAGGTGTCATCACTGCTGTCATCTTCAACTTGTTGAGAAGTGTACAGCCAAATTTCATGTTAAACAGAATATCCATAACTTAGAAAGACAATGTTCTTAAAACTGTGGTTCCATGTGGTTGTAAAACTTGTCACAAACTTGAAGTATTTTGCATTAGCGAGATGAGTGTTATTGTAAGCTCTACAGTAAACAGGATTTTTTTAAATGCTGCTTTGTTTCATGTAGGCTGTGCTGATTTGCTTTGTTTGGTGTATAGTATTAAATAATGTGTGCTAACAGTGTACTGTTGTAACTATGATTTTCTTTGTTTGGTGTATAGTATTAAATAATGTGTGCTAATTAACAGTTTACTGTTATAACTATTATTTGTAGAGACACAAAAAAAGTTTTATCTCAGTTCTTTTTATTTTCATTGGGAAAAAATATGATTGAGAAAGAAAGAGATTTTATTTTAAACATAAGGATGAGCAATGCTGAAAGTGATTCAATCTTTGCACCCTTAACATGCATCCACACACACAAATTTTCACAAATAAATTTTTACTTTTAATATAAAAAAAAACTCATATATTATTTATACCCACATTTTGACAAATTTGGATTTCCATATACACATCTGTACAAGAAGCAAATAATATATATTTTTATAAAGAACAATAAATAAAATCTGTCTTAAGAGCTTACACATATTATAAACAACCAAAAGATAGCTAATTAAAACTTGGATTAGAATTAAATATGAAAAATATAACAATTATGTAATTCATTTGTTTATTTTATTTTTAAATTAAGAAAAATTAATTTTACAACAATGATAAAATTTAAAAGATTTAATTATCAATGATGCCTTTTATGTATTATATTCTCTTCCTTTTATCAGCCTAGTCATTCCACAAATTTAAATATATTTTTACTCTGATAACTGAAGTATATTAGCAAAAAATGTTTATATATATTATATATATATTTAGGTACAGTGATGACATTCTATCAGAAGTATCTGAGAATAATTATAATTTAAATACTTCACTATCAGATTATAATAGGGTTTTCTTTTTCCTTTCTTTTCTTAACAAGGTCACCATTTTAATCAACAGTATATCCCCATCTTTACATTATCCACTTGTTTAGATCTGCATAACGGTTTTTTATTTTGTATAAGCCACTGCACATTGTTGTCACAAATCAGACTTGTTCCTACAAGTATTTTACTTTTCATGCACCAACCAATCAATTCCAAGTTCCTCTAACAAAGAATGTGGGTAACCATGTTAGCTCAGCAATTGACTAAGATAACAGGAAGAGCAATCTTATGTCATGTTAACTAAGGGAAGGTGTTACCTTGGCAACCATTCTGCAATAGCTAACAGGGAGGTCGTTTTCTTGGTTTAGCTTTGCCTTGACTAGATTTAATGCACTAGGTAAGTTGGGGTTTTTTTTGTTTGTTTCCGTAGGAAAAGTATATGTGCTGTTGTTAGCCGTGCATTGACTTGCATTCACAAGGAGTCTTTACTTGTTACTACTGTGATCTGTTGTTAGCTATACATTAACATTTACAGGGAGTGTGTATGTATTTACTATGTGAACTGCTGAAGAGCAATACAATGACTTACAGCCACAATGAGTATGTTTGTGTTACTACTGTATCTATTGCTATCACATCTGTGCATTGTCTCACAGTCGCAAAATAAATTCTTGTATGTTTCCAAGAAAATGTTTGGAGTATTTGTTTGTATCTTGGTGTGTCATATCCAGCTAAGCATAATCATCTTCCAATCCAGGAATGCATACACTCAGAAAAGACTTGACTCCTTACAACTACAAGAAATTAAAGCTATGCTGATTAAGAGAGATTGTAATACATATAAAGATCAAAATGGATTTAATGTTGTCTCATCATTTAAAACAAGAATTAAGCTATAAAAAATATCATGAACCTGCTTATGAAAAAATAAGCAATGTTGCTTCTACCGTTTGGTCCTCTCCAAAAAATAAAGAAATTATACTTTAGTGCAAAACAGGATTTTCTACAGAGCATATTATATTTAGAAACATTTTAATGCACACTGCAACATAGATTAAACCATATGTCTTCAGTGCAAAACAATAGGATTTCTATATATGATGCACATAACACAAATTATATATATATATATGCCTTCAGTGCAAAACAATAGGATTTCTATATTTGCTATATATAACATACAAATTATACTTTATTTTTTCAGTGCAAAACAATAGGATTCCTATATTTGCTGCACATAACAACACAAATAATGCACTTTGTCTCTTAAATGTAAAACAAAGGAATCGCTTACATAGCATATTATTTGGAAACCTTTACTGCAAATATAATTTCTGTCTTTTCAGAGCAAATCAGTAGAAATGTCTATGCAGCATGCTGTGTTTAGAAACATATACCACACAATACAATATAAATTACTTCTGTAATAAATGTCAGGTCTATCAAAAATGAAGTAGCAATTTAGAGATAGTTTATGATCAAAGTCATTTTTAAGTCAACATGGAAGTCTAGACAAAGTGCATTTCTACTGGAGAAAAAACTGCATAACTAATTATCCAGTAAGAAGAAATAATAAAGTACTCAGGTAAATTTCTCAACCTCATTTTCATTTTAAAATTCAATACAAAAGCATTTCAAAGTTTTCATGTGATTTCATGAAACAAGACAAACCCCAAAGAAAAAATGGAAGGGCATTTTTAACATTGATAGATGGTAAATATGGCGAGAAATTAAATTGCTTAGAAATTATATTCTGATTTCATTTGTTTAAATTCTTTGAATGGTTCCAACTGATCCTGGTTGTAATAATTACAAGTCTTTTACTAGGAATCATGTGAGCATGGGCAATAAGCACTTTACTTATTTTTAAAATACTAATACCTATTATGAAATACTTTATTATTCTTCAAACTTTCCAAAACCAACAACCCTAGAAAGAACAAATAAAACACCAGAAAACCAACCCTTCTATCTTTAAGATTATAAAAATAAAGTAATATAAATGAAAAAATAAATTTAATCTGTATTCATAATGTGCAACAAAAATTGCAAGTGATCAATTGTGCAGGTTTCATTTTGAAAGTTTCAAAATATTTTATTTTTTAAATAAATAAAGCGGGATTACATTTTATGCAGGATTTATGTTCTGAAGTCAGTTTTAGTCAAAAGTACAACAATAATGAGCCATTAAGTACCTTCCCTTGACAAGTCCAATATTCACTGTTGACTTGGCTTGCATTTAGGAGACAAATAAGAAAAATATGCATCTACTTTCAATACTAGAATTATAAATCGCAATGAGATGCTGACACTAACAGGCACACAGGAAATGAGACTGACTGAGGGAACAGCAAATTCACAGTCTCATCTCACTGACTACTCTGGATGACAGGCAGAATTGCATGCAAATTTTTTTTTTTTTGGGGGGGGAGTCTCTTTGCTTAATTTGCACAAGTTATATGCATATAAGATGCAACTCCACTGTAAATTACAAAATGATTTCAAGGGATTACATTTGGGGTGGAGCAATGAGCAATTAGTGATTATTAATTTTTTTTAATAAAAGCAGTTTGGTTATATTCAATTATTAATATTTTAATTAATTTTTGTTGTAAACTTCACAATACCAACTGCTATTCAAAGTTTTACTTTCAGATGAAAAAAAATACAAAAACATATACTAAACTTTGATGAATACATTCATTACAAAAAATGTTTCAGTTGTGTAAAAGTCAGATTGACCATGATGTTACAATTCATGATAAATTTTAAACTGCCATCAAGAAAAAGACAATATGTTATTTATAATTCTATACATTTAAACAGCAATTATATCTACAATCATCATTTATGTTAAACATTACATATAAACTAATACTTGTAAAATAAAAATACAAAAATACAAAAATGAACATGAGCGGATATCAAAAGTAAAGGTTTTCCAGTTTATGGAATGTGAAATACAAAGTATTTCATCAAATGATGAATACACTCTTCAATCACAACAGTTTCACACTCTTAGACCTATAAATATTAAAATATAATACAGTAAGGAAGCAAAGCAAACTAAAAAGTTGCATAAATTATAATTCACTTAATAAAATATGGAGAAAAAAATGAAGTGATTTATGATCTGTTAAGTACACTTGTAAAAATGTTATGAAATCCATTTTTTAAAATCAGAATTCAATGACTGCAATCTTGAGAAAACTGAAATAAACATCTTAGTTATTTTTCTTTTTAATATCTTAACATTTTGCAATTATCAGTGAGACTTTTACAACAAAATGCTGGGAGTCCATGCATACCCACAAGATCGAAATTTGCAACATTTTTTTTAATTTGTGTGAAGAGGGTTGTTTATAATTTATTTTAATATTTTCTTCTTTTCTTTTTTCTTATTATCAGTGATTTTATTTACAATTATATACAAATGATTGCATTTGTAGGGTTTGAAGAACCTGACCATTGATTTAAAACAGGAATTGTTTTTGTTTCTGAGTGTTAAATTATCATTATTAATTCTTGTAAATATACTATAAAAACAGAAATACAATATAAAAGTATTTCCCCAAAATCCACGAGAGAGATTTTTTTTTTTTATATAGCAACAAGCTTATAAATTTTTATCTTTCATCAGTTATTGTTATTAATCATTAACTCATGATGAAGGCCATTTAGCCAAATTAAAAACTTCTATAACTTTTGTATTGTATATTTATCAAACATTCTGAATTTGCAAGCTGGTTTACTATAAGGCTGGAGGGTTTTTTTTATTGTCTTTTGTTTGTTTATTTTACCTTCAATGTTTCAGAGGCTTTAGGAACAGAGAAAGAGTTGAATTATTTGGGTGTACTATCAGATGTATTTATCTGTGTATTCTATCAGATGTATTTATCTGTGTTCTCTATCAGATGTATTTATCTGTGTGTTCTATCAGATGTATTTATCTGTGTATTCTATCTATTCTATTCTATCTATTCTATCTGTATTCTATCAAATGTGCTGTGAACTATCAACATAAATACATTGATAGAACACACAGATAAATACATTTATAGAACACACATATAAATAATTTATCTGTGTTTTCTATCAATGTATTTATCTGTGTGTTCTATCAATGTATTTATGTGTTTTATCAATGTATTTATGTGTTCTATCAATGTATTTATGTGTTCTATCAATGTATTTATATGTTCTATCAATGTATTTATATCAATCAATGTATTTATATCTGAGTTCTATCAGTGTATTTATATGTTCTATCAATGTATTTATATCTGTGTTCTATCAGAAGTATATTTCTGAGCATCAGATGTACTTTATCTAGTTGTTCTCTAAGATGTATTTATACATGTATCAGATGTATTTATATGATTTGTGTGTTCTAGCAAATGTACTTCTATTATCTGTTTGGCTTGATTCTACAACAGCAACATAACATTCTAAGAAATTAATTTTGTGTAAATAAATTTCAAATTACATATTTATATAAATCATAAATTTTGCTCAACAAAATAAATAATTTGCCTGTTAACATTCTTGAAGAAAAAGTAGGATTTATGATAAAGGTATATATATATCACGCAAATATAAACCATCAGAATAAAACTGGCAAACAAACAGACCGAAAAGAAAGATTAACGCTAATTTCACACAGATTGATTGATACAAGAACAATTGAGTGTCTAAAATTAGCATGTCATTTTTCATGCTAATGGAAAATGAAAATAAAGTTCACATTGGTGTCATTACTATTACAAACGATAATGTTCAAATCTGCACAAAACTTTCACTCATCTACTCTGTTAGGAATGGTTTTCTGTGTGAGGAAATACTAGAGATAAATTTATGGCAATATTTGGCACACAAAATTAAGACCACCATACATCAAAATTCACATTATTGCACTTGAGAAAACCAAAATTAGTTGTAATTGGGGTAATAATTACAACTTCTAGACACAAATTCCAACGTTCATTGCTCAATTCGAAGGCAATCAATCTTATTCTTCAAATTACTTATAATCAAAATGATTACACTATATGCACCCTTGAGTTAGAATGATAAAATGCTAATTTCAAACATTTACCGAACATGTATACTCTAAAAACCAATAACCTGAAAGAAACTCACACTCTCTTATTGTCTTTCTCTCTGATTTAATTTTCCTCTTTATTTGACAAGTTGCTATTGCCATTAAAAATAGAAAAAAACATGGTTTCCTTATGTACTGACAAATTGGGCAAACACTTGAGGTTGGACTCTGAAGAATGCAAGGCCTGCTAGGAATAGAAGTCAGTTAACACAAAGGAATCTGAAGAATGATTGCAAGGCCTGCCAGGAGCCAAAACAAATCAGTTAAACACAAGGGAATCTGAAGAATGTTTACAAAGCCTGTTATTAATACAAGAAACTTGACAATGGAAATCTAAACAACCAACCTTTCGTTCCTTCCCTCATTCCAAGTAGGATTTAGCAAAATGACCTATCACATGATTTATCAAGAAGTCGTATCAAAGCTATTCTGAATAACTCTTACTGCAGGCCTGCTCTGAGTTACCTCCTCTATCTTCCTGAAAGTTGTGCGCCCTTGATTGATTTATAGTCATACAGTATTTTACATTACTTCTTGACTGTTTAAGAAAAATTACTACAATGAAAAATAAATGAGTCCAAAGTATCAATCATATTTCAATGAAACACTCTTTCCTACAATTAATTAACAATTAAACTATTAAAAGAAGAAAAATGCTGACAGATAAAACATCAACCATAACTCATTTAACACTATATCTCTCAATTAACACAACTAAACTATTAAAGAAAAATAACTCACATACTATAATAAAAGATAAACATGCCAAAAGTGTCAAACATAGTTATTTCTCTCCAATTCATTCAACTTTCCATCTCTTGGTGTGGCATGATGTCAATTCTTTCTGGGTGAGTCTACCAATTATTCAAGGAACCTGATGTTCTGAATACAAATTTAAAACATATCCTAACTTGTCCACTTCAATATGTAACGAAAACAAGAAACTTTCAAGTAGTCGCCATATGCACTCTCACAGCAACTGTTCATTTCAAAAAGAGATAACAAGGGACAAGGTGTAGATAATGGGAACACAGTCTTTCAAAACTCCCATAAAAAAGTGATGCTCATCAATTGTTAGCTAAGCTAAAGAAAATTAATCTGAACAATTTGTAAGCAGAATAAACCAAAGGTGACAATTATGGAATGACTCATCCAAAACATTTCAAGAATGGTGAAAACAGAAGTAAATGACATAAACATTCTGATATTATATAATGAGTTTACCCTTTCATAAGAAGACAGCATAAATCAACACCTTTTCTTTCTTCTGATCAAAGTGGACATTTTCTTTACATCTCCAAATTTTGAAGCAACATTAAACATATTCTTTCTTTTGGCTTTTAAGGAAAATTGCTTTTGGCAAAAAGAGTACAGATTCTGTAACATAATATCAAGTTAACTGAGCTAATTCAAAAAAGGATGCACAACTAAATGTCTGTTTCTTCTCAATTATCTGAACCCTTCTCCGTCATAAGGAGAAAAATAATGAGAACAAGAATAATGATCAGAACCATCATAAGGAAGTCAGGAGAAATAGCCCAGAGCAGACACCGTCATACAGTCTGAATTGGCAAAATTTTGGAAGGATTAGAAGACTCATCAGAAGCTGGTGTAGAAGTTGGTGAATCTGAAACTCGTCTATGACGAGAAAACTTTCTCTGCAAAGCTTCAATCTACAAAAGAGAAAACAATTTTTTTTTTTTTAATAAAAAGAAAAGAAAATGCAAATGAATTGTGTAAAATGAAAATTTTATGGAGAATTATACTTGCAGGTGACCATCATCAAGGTCACTGCCCTCAAGAAGTAGAAGTGAAAGCAAAAGATGATACTACTTGAAATATTATCTATTTAAGGCATTATAATGTGATCCCCATTTCATGTCCTCCCATTTAGTATTACTAATTTCTCCACAATTATAGGACAAACTAATAAGACATGAAAATTCCCTATGCTTATCAGTCATGCACCATGAATTCCCAAACATAAAATGATGCACATTCTGAATGGTGCACCATTTTATCATTCTCTCTTTTTCTCGCAAACAAAGCACACACATACACACACATTTTTCCTTGCTGCGACCATTTTAGCATAAATCTGAAATCCTCTTCATAGTTCTTTTCAATGATGAATTTCAAACCACTAAAGCTACTGAATGCTTACAAAAAATAATATAACAATAACTGAAATACCAGAAATAAGGTCAGTAATTTAACTGACTCTGTTGGATCATATGTATGGTATATCTATAAGCTGTTTTGGGTCATCAGTAAAAAATTTCCAGATGTCATTTACATTCTTTCTGTTTCTTCAATTGACAACCAGGAATGCATGCACAAAAGATTAATGATAAATCAAAACTGCTTCAATAAAAATTGCTACAAGTTAATGTGATTCAAAAATAATATTTTATTTAAATGAAACATATTAAATAAAATTAGGTCTTAAAGGTTTAAGAAAATTGATGAAAGTTTTATTTAAATGAGAATTTATTTTTTAATTATGTTTTAAAGTGTGTGTAAATTAATGGCAGATTTTCTTTTATAACAAAGAGAATTATTTAAATTAAAATTATTTAACCCTGAATGAACTAGGATAATGAATACACACACACAAAATTAGTAATAAATATTTACAGTACACTCAAATAAAGCAGGTCATAATAATAACAGATAAATATCTAGTGTCAGAATATAAAGATTATGTTTATCACAACTAGAAAGAAAGAAAAAATAGAGAGATTAAACTTTCCATTTTCAATATGAACAATCGAAACAAAATAAATATTTTAAAATAGTACAAAAATTGAAGTTTTAAATACATAATGTGAATTCCATAATTTATTTTCAAATAATAAAATTTTCAACTAACTATTTTATTCTGAAAAATCAAACTGTAAAAACCAAACTGCAAAGTTAAGTGTCAACCATCAAATTAAAATACTCAGGTGCATATGAATCAAGATGTTTGCAGAAACTAGAATACAGAGTGGAAATAAATCCTAAGCAAGCAACTTCAGCATGTGCATAAATTATGCATCCCTATTGATTCTGTGACTCACCTTGTCACCAAAGTAAGATGCAACTGTAAAGATGACCAAAACTACCAGAGCCAGATGAGCCCAGAATCTCAACCAGTCTCTGTATTGCTTCCTGCAATTAGTCAAACAACTTACAAATTACTAGTACTACTAATGATGCCAAACTACTTACGAAGTGCAAGTAACAATACTGATGTCAAACAGTACTCAAAATTACAAGTTGTAATACTGATGTCAAACTACTTACAAAGTGCAAGTAGCAATACTGATGTCAAACAGTACTCAAAAAAAAAAAGAAAACAAATTCTCTCCCCCTCATCCTGTTTTCCTTATTCCTCTTAACATGATGGATCTTGACTGGTGTGGGTTGGGGGGTGGTGGTGTTTGAATGTCAATTTGTATAATAAAATAAGTAGATTTAGGACACAATATTTACCAGATATTGTTCAAGAAAATTAAATCTTCTTTTATGCTAGCTGATCTGAAAATTTTTAAAGTAAAATAGAACTCTATACTATATAGGTTCAAATGCTCTAAGGTGACTTGCTCACAAGTTTTTTTTATATATATCACACTTTAGTTAATTATGTAGAACTCAATATAATTGCTACTTTCTTGAATTTATCAAAGTAGGGAAGATAATCTTACAAGGCCAATTGTGAAATATTCTGGGGATGGGGAGGTCTTATTTTACTTTATTTTAAGGTACAGGAAATCATTGCCCTTGATAGTAAGATCTACATTTGCTACAACATATACCCAACAAATCAATATGGTTACAACAAATCAACATGCATTCAACAAATCAATGTGTTTGCAACAAATCAACCCACATAACACAAATCAACAGGCATCCAACAAATCAACATACACCCAACAAATCAACATGCTTACATCAAATCATCATGCATCCAACAAATCAACATGCTTGCAACAAATCAACATGCATCCAACAAATCAACATGCATCCAACAAATCAACATACTTACAACAAATCAACATGCTTCCAACAAACAACCAATATACACCCAACAAATACATCCAACAAATCAACATGCATACAACAAATCAACATACACCCAACAAATCAACATGCAACCAACAAATCATGAAAACTATCAGAACCAGGCAGGAAAAAATATTATGGCTATTAGCCAATGTATGGGACACACTGTAAGAAATTCTAGACCTGACTCTGCCTTTGAGGTTTTGGGAAGAGTAAACAATAAATTTGAAATCTAGTGTGAGTGAGATAAATCATTTGGCTTGTAGATGTGGTTGTATAAAAGAAAAATCTGTAATGAGAATTCCATTCCATCTCTAGGTAAACTGAATAATATTACCTAGCTGTTTAATCATTTTGAAAACAGTAAACCCAATACTGTAACAAGTGTTTAGTCATTTTAAAACAGTAAACCTAATACTGTAGCAAGTGTTTTAGTCATTTTAAAACAGTAAACCCAATACTGTAACAAGTGTTTTAGTCATTTTAAAACAATAAACCCAATACTGTAACAAGTTTTAGTCATTTTAAAACAGTAACCCAATACTGTAACAAGTTTTAGTCATTTTAAAACAGTAAATCCAATACTGTAACAAGTGTTTTAGTCATTTTAAAACAGTAAATCCAATACTGTAACAAGTGTTTTAGTCATTTTAAAACAGTAAATCCAATACTTTAACAAGTGTCTAGTCATTTTAAAACAGTAAACCTAAATCTGAAATAAATGTTTTAGTCATTTTAAAACAGTAAACCCAAAATTGCAATTAGCGTTTAGTAAACAATAAACCCAATACTGTAACTAGTATTTAGTAAACAATAAGCCTAATAGAGTAACTAGTGTTTAGTAAACAGTAAACCCAATACTGTAGCAGGTATTTAGTAAACCTAATATTGTAATAAGTGTTTAGAGTTATTTTAAAACAGTAAAACCAATACTGTAATTTAGTAAACAGTTAACCCAGATATGTAACAAGTTTTTAGTAAACAGTAAACCCAATATTGTAACAAGTGTTTAGTCATTTTAAACAGTAAACCCAATATTGTAACAAGTGTTTAGTCATTTTGCTGTAACATGTTAAACAAATCATTCTAAAATTGTTAATAACTACATTAAAGCAGTAGTCACCATTCTTTTAAATCTTTTATGTGAAGGAAGCGATTGCGGTATTCCCTTGGCAACTCAAACTGGGATGGTATGGGTAGTAGTGACTCATAGAAATCCTGAATGACTGCCTTCACCTGCAAGACCAAAGTGACAATCAAAAGGGTAGATTTTAGTTTTGTTTTATCTTAGCTAAACTGTTTCTGCTAAGATTAACCAAACTGATTTCATTTTACTTGGTATTAGAAGTTAAAGGTTTCCATAGAGGTAATTTATGTAGCTTTTCATTTCTTTTCTTTTAGTTTATTATTATGTTCTTAAATTTACTGTCTGTACATTATGTATAGTAAGCATTATTTTAAAAAGGTAACTTAAAAAATAAGTATAATAAAATGCTTGCTGTCGGAGGTCTAATATGTTACTTCTTTTGTTGCCTTTCAAATTTCTGGTCACTGTACTACAAACTGGAGAATGCTATTAATAAATATTCTGAAAGGCAATGTGACTTTAGAGATGACTTGAAATTCTTCAGTAAAGTCTATCAGCTCAAACCTGGTAGATTTGAGGGAGGTCTTCTAAGCAAAAACCCCAACTGCAATAACTGTCAGATGATTTAAGTGGCACTTCTGCATTTGTTTGCAACATACAGTATCAATCTTTTGCTTACTCAAATGTATACATTGTTTTGAGGTATTTTGTTTTTCCATGGAAAGTACAGTGTATTTTTCCATGGACAGCACAGTGTGTATCATGTAGTGTGTTTTTCCATGGACAGCACAGTCTACCTATATTCAAATGTAAGAGATGAATTAATAAATATATTAACACAACTGCATTTGATAACTCATGAAGACATGTTAAACGCTGGTAAACAGTCCCACTTTTTAAAGATTATTTAAAATAATAAATGTAGTGATTATGATGAGACCAGTATATGAATTTCATGGTTTGTTCTACTTACAGTTTTTGCCCCATCAGTTCCATGGTCAATGTTGTCATTCAGGCAAATGAATTTCCTGAAATGATTTGATAGTGATCAAAACTGACTTTAATGAGCTAGTTATTATAATAATTGTGATCTAGCTTTATTTAATATGTTTATGCAATCATAGGAAGTGAGATGTCATAAAGTTACTTCTGTAATGTTATAAAGTTACTTCTGTAATGTAGCATGTATAGTAAGGTGACTTTATAAAAACTACTCATTCATCTTAAAATGATTATAGTATGTTTATATAAAGCTTATTATTGTAACCATAATGAGACTGATGTAGGTTGATAAAGCTAAATATAGAAATTACTAGAGTATTTACTCATCATATGACTGGTGGAAAATTAAAATGAATGCAATGCAAGAAACGTAAATGAATTTGTTTATTGGAAGGCGTGATTATAAGTCACATTGCAAGTGAACAAAATTTGAGCATCATTTAGCAAATGACCTTGATCATCAGTATTTTTGATGAGTACTTTGATGTTTTCTGTTTTGTGAACACAACAATGCAACATAAATCTGACCATGTGAAAATACCAGCTTGCTCAAAAAAACTCCTTTAGTGCTTGAAGGTCAAGGATACTTTAGCATTTTGCACAGATGGATACACAGAATTGGAAAACTACTTTAACTGAAGTAGGATTTTGTAAAGCAGATTACTTTAATCCTAAAACTGTGTACAGATCTATGTACAACATCATTATGTTTGTGAAAGGCTTTATCAAGTGTTTTAGTTATAATCCTAAAATTTATAATATGACTTTATAAAGATCTTTACTATAATAAATGTAATGTGATTTTTTTTGCAAAGTTTATTAACATACTCATGACTGTGGTATGATTTATATAAAGCTTATTACTGAAATGATAATAAATCTGGTATGATTTTTATAAAGATTATTATTGTAATCATAATGACTGTGGTTATGATTCATATAAAGCTTATTAATCAAGAAGTTGTGTGATATGTATAAAGCTTGTTATAAATCATAATAAGTTTGAATAAAGCTTATTATTGTATTCATAATGAAAGCAGTACAGGTTTATAAATCTCAAGATCTTGATCAACATTAATGAAGAGCTTAATATTGCAGTCATAAAAAATTATAAATTGTTTCAGAAACCTCAAATGAATCATAATAAATGAGGCCTACAAAATTGTAATATGATAATACCCCTTTAACACTATAGTGAAATATACAAAATTGAAATATGATAATACCCCTTTAACACTATAGTGAAATATACAAAATTGTAATATGATGGTACCCCTTTAACACTATAGTGAAATATACAAAAGTGTAATATGATCGTACCCTTTTAAATATAAAAAATTATAATATAATGGTACCTCTTTAACGCTGAAACATACAAAACTATGACTAGTACCGCTTGTCCCTGTGATGAAAAATACAAAACTGTACTGTTAGAACCCCTTTATGCCTGTGATGAAAAATGCAAAACTGTACTGTTAGAACCCCTTTATGCCTGTGATGAAAAATACAAAACTGTACTTTTAGAACCCCTTTATGTCTGTGATGAAAAATACAAAACGGTACTGGTAGAACCCCTTTATACCTGTGATGAAAAATACAAAACGGTACTGTTAGAACTCCTTTATGCCTGTGATGAAAAATAAAAAGATGTTCTACTGATAGCATTGTTCCTGTGATAAAACATAAAATTGTACTATAAATAGTATCCCTTTATCCCTCTGAAAATTACAAAACTGTTAGAACCTCTTTATCCTTATGATGAAAGTACACAAGTGTTACTATGGATTGCTCCCTTCCTTTCCCTCCCCTTCTCGAACAGCAACAAAAAAATGTAAACTACTCAATCTGATGTAAACTTCTCACTTTGGATTTTTGCGAATATCGTCCAACTGGCCTACAACTTTGGAAACATTCCCTTCAATCATTTTGAATGCTACTTCTGAGTCATCTTGCTGTGTGGTTCTGAAAAAGTGGATTAAAAAAATAATAATAAATTATATAAAATATTATAAAATAAATGTGTCCTTTATCCTTATCTTTATTAATAAAAAATAATTTTATTTAAATGTATGTATTAGACAAACAACATGCAAAACTTTTGTTAGAAGGAAAGAAAACCCACACACAAAAATTATACAACAATCATATCAAATTATTAACCTAAACTGACAATTAAAAGTGGCAATGAAACAGGAGAAAATCTACATAAAGCCTAAGTGGATTAAATGGACCCTGAAATACATAATTAGTGCATGATTCACCAGTATCTGAGTTTTAGCTTTTGATGTTCTCTACTTGACTGCCTATTACAGGACAGTTAGTGAACAATAGTTTGGTAGCTCTCTGTTGTCTCAGTGAATGAGATATTCTAACGCAAAAATAATTAGTCAATGTACCACTCACCTGTACTTAGACTTTGGCTTTATGCGCTCCCCAATGAGATTAACAAGAGGTGGGCAGTTAGAGAATAACAGTTTGGTAATCTGAGGCTGGAACAAAAAAAAATAAAGGATATAAAGTGAAATTTCTGTTCAGCCTAATTAGGCAACATTTTATTTAAATATCTATCATCACAAGAAGATGAGGAAGATTTATTACTGTTCTTAAATGCTCTGAATGCTTCACAAGTGTGGAGGTAAGAAAATGTACACATTCTGATGACCATAGTGCAGCACACATGGATAAAGAAAAAGAACATATTCTGGTGACTATACAGCAATAATCAGGGGTAAAGAAAATGTACACATTCTAGTGACCATATTGCACTAAACAAAGGTAAAATCTGTATTTATACTCAATGAGAAGAAAACAAAAACTATTACAAACTTGCTTACCATATCTTTCTCATAATATAACTCATTAGGTAAAGCCAAAACCTGTTGTTGATACACTAGTTGCAGGTCTTCAGACAAGTGTTTCGAGCAATTGACAAACATATTTTCAAGAGTTGTCAGTATCTGCAAGAAGAAAAACATATGAGAGAATCAAGGACCACTCAAATCTGGTATGTCTACCCAAATCTGGTTTGTATATACCCAAATCTGACTTGTCTACACAAATCTAGCTTGTCTCCTCAAATCTGGTTTTTCTACTCAATTGTGGTTTGTATACTCTAATCTGGCTTGAGTACTGGTTCAGAAAAGTAAGTTGTGTGCGACTATTCAGAAACAAGATAAGCATAATGAGAAACAACAATCAAGTCAACAGAAATTACCTTAGTCAAACAAATGAATAAAAAGCCTCTCAATTGAAACAAAAATTGTGAATTTAGTACCAGTCCAAACAATGAAAACTATTAAAATTTTCCAGTTACAATGACTTATATTGATTCATTATTAAGAAATTATTTTAAATTGTTTTTATAAAATAGTGCTTCATTATTAAGAAATTTATTTAAAGCTGCATTAATGTAAAATACTGTTTCATGATCAAGACATTATTTGCAGTGTCTTATAATGTAAAAATAATACTTCATTATAAAATTTTTAAAATATTTCATATTATCAAGTTACATTAAAGTAAAACATTGCTTCATTTTTACAAAAGTGTTTAAAGTTGCATTTACCTCTAAATACAATGGTAAATCATGTAAACGGGTAGCCAATGTTCGCAATTCTCGATCTGATAAAATGCTGAAACAAGAAATATTGCATATATTTGCAAATATTTAATTAAACATGCTATTCATACAAGGTAAATATATCTATTTCTAAGAACTTGTTTTTAAATCGTGTGTTATAAATATACATTGTTTTTAAAGAAACATTTTATCTTTTTAAAATGCAAATAAATTCTAGCTTGCCAAATGCAATTTAATAAAGAAGACAGAGTAAGTTTATATAATCCTGTTCTTTACCAACACTTAAATCTTTCATCTCTTCTTGCCATGAAACTTTTGAAATACAGGATAGACTTATTTATATCTAGCTTTTTTCTCAGCAATTGATTTTTCATCTCTTCTTCTGAAGTAAATATTTCCAGTAAAGGATAAACTTCATTATTTATAAGTGTTTAAACATAACAGTCAAATAAACATTTTAAAAAGAATTATATTTTCTCTTTATCTTTCTTTCTCAGCATTCAATCTTTAAGTTCTTCCTTGTTTTAAAAAAAAAAATAAACATTTTACCATAAAAATAAACATGTTTATCCCAGTACTTTCTAAAAATCTAAACAAGTAATCTCTTCTTTGTCAAATATACATTTTTTATTGCGGTCAAACTACTACTCCCAATTCCTTCCCAACAATTAGAATCGCCCTTTCCTGATTAAATCTAGAAGAGAGGATCTATTTAGCTCTGTTATTGAACTTATTCCTCACTAAAAAAATTAAACTTTTCTAGACTCTATAGATCGTCCAGAAATAATTAGCAATTTCTATATCTAAATTCATTATTGAAGCTTTCAAGCAGTCACCCAAAAGCAGTATTTGATTAACAAATCACAAACTAATTAATCAAGAAATATATTCAAATCATTACCCAGAATGATCAGTGTCCATTTCATTAAAAACATTTTCTGGTAACACCGGTTCCATAACACCCATTAAATAGTAGTAGTATGAAAATGCAAACTGCATATCATCAGGGCTACGAATACGATGGGATGACGTTACCTCCCATTCTTGTGGAAATCTATCGAGTAAGAAGTATTATAATGCTATCAATGTTTACTTTAAAGAAATTAAATTAAACATATAAAAAAAATCATATTCCTTTTATTACATTAAGTTTCTTGAAAAGATTTTCTTGTGTATATAAGTAGGCTCTAGAACATGCTACATCTGCATGTTTATCACAAGGAATTTGTTTTAAATACTACAAGGCTTTCAGCTGTCTGAAACCTCTAAAGAAGTTATTTCCTATGTACATCTTACAAGAGAGTAAGTTGTTTCATGAAGTAGATCTTTAAAATAGGTAAATTATTTCCTTACCCAAATCTTTAATAGAAAATATCAGTTATAATTATCATTTATCTGTTTAAAAGATGAGTCATGTATATGGGAACTAAGTGCATAAAATTACTATATAAATTAAATAAGTATTATTAAAATAACACAACAGAGGAAAAGTTAGTTCCTAATAAACAAACATGAGGGGAAAAATAAAAGCTTTACAAAACACCAAGGTCATTATTTCTTTATGCTATATTAAGGGACCTTTATACAAAATTTACAGCATGCTAATATCTTTATCTCTTCATGCTATATTTATTTAAAGGACACTTATGCAAAACTTGCTGTACGTTGATATCTATCTATTCATGCTATATTTAAAGGACATTACAGTATGCTGTGATCTTTATCTCTTCATGCTATATTTAAAGGACACTTAAATAAAAATTTACAGTACACCATTGTCTTTATTTCTTCATTTTCTCTTTAAAGAACCCTTAAACAACTCTAAAACATTTTAAATTGGCAAGCAGAAGGCAAGGTGTAAAAGAGAAAAGAAAACAAGTTATGCAGAAACAAGGCAGATATATACTTTTTTTTTTTAAATAATTATTTTATTGTCTCATTATTTCTGTCATGCATTAAAAGTGGGACAAAGGGGAGACAAACATTATTGTCACTACTAATTTAAAGCATATTCTTTTATGTGAAAAATTAATTTAACATTTCCAAATTATATAATGCATGCATTTTTTCATTCACTTTTTAAAAAATTAAAACAAATGTCTAATAAACTTTGAGATAAAATTTGATATTAAAAAAAGACCACTATAAAGTATTCTTCAAAAGATTAGATGGGTAAAGGAATTACTTCTATTAAGTCCCATTAAGTAATTATTTTTATAAACAAAAACAAATTTAAAAACTAGTGTATTATTTACAGAGAAAAATCTAAAGAAAAAGCATTATGTCTATTAAGAGAAAATCTGATAAATGAATTACTTATTATTAAGAGAAAAGAATATGAGAAAGACCTGTCTTGAAGAAAATAATAATATTAATATACTTACATTGCCTGCAGATCTGACATAATTCTCTTGTCAATCATGTGTGGCATGTGGGCTGGCACTTTACGAGATGCAAACCCAAACTGCTTGTTGTACAGTCGATTAACATGTCGCAGAGAATCGGCAAATGTATCCATGAGTTGTCTACCTTTTCTGTTATCAGTCTCATACACTTTAGCTTGCTCCATCTCCCTGTGACGCTAAACAAGAAAAAAAGTACAATCAAATGGTGTGAGCATCAATAGCAACATACTGTATGAATGAGTAAGTACTTAACTCTTAAAGTGAATTGGAAAATCATAATAACATCAAAGTAGGTTTGACAAACAATCTATAAATTTTACTATCACACTCAATGACTTTTATGGCACAATATCAAAGATATGTATTCATTTTATTATCAAACTGAAAAATGAGGCTCAAAGGACAATGCCAAAGTAACGGAATAATTTTATTCATACCAAGCAATTTAACTGAGGAACACTGGCATAAAAGAAAAGGGCTTTACTGAAAGATTAGTATTCAAATTGAGTAGACTTGAAGCATACCTTCTGTAACTTATTGAAGACTCCTCGAATTTCCCAAGGCAGCCCACCCTCCTGTTGCTGGTTTCCTTGGTTACTCTTCGCTTTCACTAGGTCAAGGAATTCTTTGTCTGTCATATGTGAACTGGCAGCTTTCTGCCTCTCTCCAAATATGTCTACAGGTGTATGCTTGTCATTTGATCTTTCATTTATCATTGTTATCTTGTCCGAGTTCAGTTGAGTTTCACCATATTCACCAGTCTTGTTCTCTGTAATAAGGATACTGGCAAGAAGTTTTCTATGTCCTTTCATCATGCTATTTTCATAGCTGACACTGATATTGTTTTTATTTTGAATTTGCTTCTTAGAGTTATCCCCCTTTAATGTGAGATATAGTTTATTAAAATTAAGATTCTGTTTCTCTTCCTTAGGAAATGTCGATTTACCAGGTTGGTCAAAATTCTGTTTGAAGCTATCTTCCTGTGTTTCATGATTTTCCGCAGGATTTTGCATAGCAGCAAAATGAGCCATCAGGTCAATTGGTTGTCTTGTTAATTCAGAACTGATGGCAATAAAATGTTCTGGTGACCAAGCACTAAGTTCAGAGAAGTGTTCTTTGTGTATGTCAGCCAAAGCCAGTTGAAACCCTTGCTCTGTGAATTCTCCTGCAAGATGATTTTAGTAAAATTAAAACACAATCCTTTGTCTCTCTGTAGTTCTAATAATTTATAAATAAATTAATTGAAGCTATTAAAACAAATTAACTTTATCAGTACTAACAAATATTTTCATAAACAACAAAAAATTTGTTTTAAATTTTTAAAACATTTTTGTTTACAAACATGATAAATTTTAGATTAAAAGTGCGCTGGTGTTACTGATTTCAAGCATGTAAATATTCCATTTCTGATTATAATAGGATAAAAACAATAATAAATCTAATTCAGGGAAAATTATAGTTTTATAAAAATTGAAAGATCACATTTTTAGACTTTTTTCCAATGTTGCAAAACTTGAAAGATTGTATTTTAAGACTTTAAAAGATAAAAGAAGTAATAATTATTACTAATTTGTCAAACTGTTCAATTTTAATCAATTAATTAACAATTAAAAATATCTGTTTAGTCAATTTAGTTTTTCAATCAGTACCAGCCCTATCATATGCATGTAAAGCACGCACACAGTGAGTTTTGTGTTTTTGCTATATACTTTCACAAGACCCTGAAATAAACAAAAATCACATGTACATGGATTAGGATTTTTCTATTTCAATACATAAGTACACTATCAAACTGTGGCAATATTTGAACACTTAGTTTGGTGTCTATAAAGTGCAAACACTAAGAATCAGAAAACAAGAAATCAGCATCTTACTCTTGCTTTCAAATATCTCAGACATGCTGAGTTGTATAACTTAGAGTTTTGCACGTAAATAAAATTAAAATAAATAATCAGTCATATAAATCTGATTCCGCAAAAATAAAACTCACATAAATAGAGAACTCAATTTATATTTTTTCCAAAATAACTTTTTAAGAGGGTTTGGCTTATTACTCTAAAGAAGTGACATTCGAACAGAAATTTTTTATATGTTCATTTATACTGTATCAGTTTCAGCTATCATAGGTATGCTGAAACAATGATGAACATAATTGCAATCATGATTAGTACAATTTTTTATCTCTTTATTATCATTAGCTATTGTCAAAGTGGAAGCTAGTGTAAAACAAATGGTATATACTGTCAAACAACTGGGAGGTACTGTCAAAGAACTGACAAACTTTTTTTACTGTCAAACAACTGGTAATATATATATTTTTTCAATTGGATTTATACTTATATCTAACATAGTAATATACTGTCCATTTATTTAATGCCAAACTGATTTATTTTGTAAAATATGTCTAAAATAGTAATAAAGTATTCATTTATTTAATGACATTTGAATTTATATATTAAAATATATCTAATACAGAAATACTGCATTCATTTATTTAATGACAAATGGATTTAGATTTTAAAATATCCTTAAAATAGTAATATAGTATTAATTTATTTAATGACAAATGGATTTATAAAATATATCTAACACACTAATATTGTTTTCGTGTATTTAATGACAAGCAAAGATAAACAAGAAAAGTTCACAAACTAATAATTACAAATAAAACACAAAAGCATTCAGTATTCACAAAACAAAAATCCAGATACATTACATGTAATTTTAGAACTATCTTAACAGAATAATGAGTGGTCAATATTTCATATTTAAATATTTCATATGGCTTTTGTGCGTGGAATGCTGTTTATATCTTTTCAGTTATTGAACTGGCAGACAGCATGCATTTTTACCATTTGCTTTATCATTATCACTTCCATATCCATTTACCACTTGCTTTATCATTATCACTTCCATATCCATTTACCATTTGCTTTATCATTATCACTTTCATATCCATTTACCACTTGCTTTATCATTATCACTTCCATATCCATTTACCACTTGCATTATCATTATCATTATCATTTCCATATCCATTTACCACTTGCTTTATCATTATCATTTCCATCACATTTGTTTTATTAGTAACATTTACCATATACATTAACCAACTGTTTTGCCTATGTACCACTAGATTTACCTTTACCAGTTACCATGCATGTGTACCTTTTGCTTCATCTTTACCAATTGGCATCTGCCAATTGTTTTACCTTTACCATACACATTTACCATCTGCTTTATCTGTACTATATGCATTTAATATTTGCTTTATCACTTCTTTATCATTTACCATATATACTTACAATCTGCTTTAACTTTATCATGTAACATATATATTTATATATATTTACCATTTGCTTCATCTAAGAGTACTTGCTGCAAAGCTGCTTTCAAATCTGTAGACAAACCAAGCTGTGTGAGATTGCTGGAGATGTTAAATGGAAATGTCACTGGACTCCAGCTCACAGAAACAGAATCTGCATGTGGTTGCCTGCAGTACCACAATTTAAATAGGTATGAGAATGAAAAATTGTGAATTAGTCTGAAAAAATATATATTTAAGACTTGTCTGTGTAAATTTTAATTATATTCAATGTTGAGAGTGACATGAAATCCCAAAATAGTATTCTAAAAATGTATGAAATCTTAATTAATTAAAATCATTTGTTTTGAGAGTCAATAACAATAATTGTGTACTATATAATTAAAAAAAGTAAAGTTAATACTTTTACAAAATTAATTTAAATACAATAGAAATATAAAATAAATATTGATACTTAAAAAGTAGTTTTAAAAATAATTATAGGAAAGGAGAGAACCTTTGAATTTTGTGAAGAGACTGAATATTTTAAGGTAATCAACACCTGGAAAATATGAGAAAGATCTCTTTTGATAAGATGTAAACTCCTTGGAAAAGAGGTAAACAACTAGTGCCATACACAGGACTCAATTTGAAATGATCAGTGCTATAAAAATGTGGGTTTTTTTAAAAGCCTGTTTTTTTGAATCCATTCCTTATTCTAACAGATTATGAGAAAAGCTGTAATGCATTTAAGTTAGGCACAATACTGTCCCTGCTAACTACTAACCTATCTAATGTTTAATTTGTAGATTATAGTTGATGCATATTCATAAGATTATGATTTCTGGTAGGACAGGAAAGGTTCTGTTACATTAATGAAAGCTACAGATCAATTAAATAAACACGCCTGTTTTTAGCATTAATTCCCTCAGTCATCAGTTCACCCCTATAACAACTGAAAAACTCTTACTTCAGATGAAAACAGAAAAGTACACTGTATTGAGGATGGCACAACTTTACAACTTTACTTTTCCCATTTACTAAAATGCAGCAGTTTCAGGTAAGGATGCAATATCTTCCTTATTTAATTATTTGAAATGTATAAAAAAATTTAAGAAAGATATGTTTATTTTGTACTAGGGTATTTAATTAGGCCTGTTTGTATAACAAAGGACTACAGGTTTCTTATGCTTTATTTTTGAATTACAATGATGATGTGTATTCCATTGTTTGCATGACTTAGACATTCAATAGATAATTAACTAAAACAGCACTTTACTGAACTCAATATGTAACTTCTACTATAAATGTCCTTTTAGTCATGAAGGTCAACATTTCCACATGTGTAATGAATATGACATTAGTAAAAGTTACACAGTTGTTTAGTGTTATATAAGTGAGTAATACTTGAGTCAATACATATTTATATGATCCCATAATACTGGAGGCAAACATATGTATACAATCACATAATATTGTGGACAAACTCCAGTTGTAAACAAACCCACAAGACTGGAAACAAACACCAGGTATATCTGAACCCTAAAAGTTTATCAACACAGCTACACTTAGCTGGAATATGGATACTAATTGTTTCAGAGGTTTTATTCTACAATCCACTATATGCAATTATCCTGACATTCTTTAGTATAACCATTTATTCTCAGGTCAGCTGTTATAAATACTTTATTCTACAATCCACTATATGCAATTACCCTGATATTCTTTAGTATAACCATTTATTCTCAGGCCAGCTGTTATAAAGACTGATTGAGACAACAACTTTTTTCTGAAAAGCCAAGTCAGAAGACTGCCCACCAAGTCAAAGGATTACACCTGAGTGTTCGTTTGAACTTTAAAAATCCAAAAATCTGTATCAAGGATGGTCCCTCCCTCTACAAGCTACATGATTCTACCACAAGTGTCCTAACACTTAGACAACCAAAGACTTACATAAACATATACATTATTTTTATAACCATCCTTGTCAATGATGTTAATATTTTGTTTTCTGTATTACAGGATTACCAACACTAGTTGTAAAATGCCTCTGTGCCTTAGCTCTGTTCACCCATCTTACTCTTCTGCTACAACACAAATTCTCTCCCTTCTGGGCATTATAGAATGCTGGTGAACAGATGCACAACTTACTCTGAATCCCTTCCAAGTATTATAGAGAGGATAAATGTATAAACATTTGTTCAGACCAAGGACGCATAATATCTTTCACTGTCAACATTTTGATTCAGCAGTTAAAAACAGAAACCTTGACAGTTGGCCATCTTTACATAGATTCGAGACACAGTAAATGATTCTGGCTGGATGTCATTTATTTTCTGTTCCAGTCACTATAATAGAGGTTAAATTAATAAAGTTTCAGCCATTGGTGGCAGTTATAATAAGCAACAAGTTGCCTATTAAAAACTTCATTTAAGAATGAAAAAATAAAGCCTTTATCAGGATTACTCAAAAGGGCGAAATATAATTGTGTCCTAAAATACATAAAATCATTCAGAACCAATGTATATGTGCCATTAAAAAATGAACAAATAACACAACACACAATAAATAAATCAATTATTACTCAAAGAAAATATTCTGAAATTATTAAATCTTTACTAATACAAAAGTAAAATCAACATAATGAAATAAGCATGGTACATATATATGAAATAACTGAAATAACTAGTACTAAGTACATGTCATCAAAATGTAAATAAATCATCAAATCAAAGCAAACATCAAATTAAGGAATAAAACTTACAAAATGTGACTTGGGTAACCTTTAAAAATTAACTCTTCCAGCCCCTTGTCATCATCAGTACTATTACTAGTTTTCCTTTGCTTTGAACTGTCAATCATCTGTTTGGTCACACTTGTATCCACAGTCACAGTAAAATTAAGCTGGGGACAAGCAAACGAGTGAGTATCCAAAAGTTCAAAATTAAACATCAATAAATGATCAACAAACAAAATGAAAACAAAGGACAAACAAAGTGACCAAATGATGATTTAACACTGATTAAAAATAAGCGATCAAATGACTAGTTAATTCAAAGCAATTATATGACAAATGCCATCATACCTGGAACCGATCATCTTCTCCATTTTTGTGCCCCTGCAGCATGAAAGACAGCTTGGTAGAATTTTTCTTTGAGTGAAGGATAAGTGTCAAGACCTTGAATTTGTTTGATACAGCAGCTGTACGAATGACTGCAGCAGGTTCATGTTGGGCTTTGGTCACTTTGCCGTCAGGACCAAACAGTTTTGTAAGGTTGAAGTAAGCCAATGTTTCTCCTGAACAATTTTAAAAATACAATAGAATTATATGTGCAGGTATACATGGAAATCACATAATTTCAACCTTTTATCAAATTTATAATGGCATGGATATAAATTCAAAACTGCTAAACATATTTTTATATAAATGCAAATCTCCTCAGTATCATATATTAAGATATGTGTTGTACAATGAGCATAAATATAACTTAGTAAAGAACAGCTAGTATTATAAATAAAATATTTCTGTACTGTACAAGAAGCAATGATATATTTTTGTAATGAACAAGTAATATAAATAATGAGTGTCATGATTGGATCATGGGCAAATTATGCTCCTTGTTTTTCTATTATTTCTTTTCCTTTAATAATCAGTAATTAATAGTAATAGTTACTGCTGACCGCCTTGTGGCCAATTATGTAATCTGCTGTACACACATATGCTATACGCAGTAAAGGATTTAGGTCAAGTTCATTGATCATGCACTGGCAGTGCAGATGTATAGAAGGGGGAGAGGTGAATGTAGTCAGGATACGGGGATGTCTTTATATGGACATTTGCATTCTGATCAATTACACGAGAGAACTTGCAGTTTGACCTAGAGTCGTTTTGCACATTACAGAGAGTGGTAAATATACTGACTTCTCAGAAATTATTGTTATATATTATTGATTTGAATGTTGTGTAGAATGGTTGTATATTCTTATTAATGATTGTTGTATGAAACTAACGCATATCTCTTTCAGAAAGGTATTCTGTGGCAACAACTGGGCATCTTGTGTATTTACAAGATGTCATCAAAACCAGTTAAGTGTGGTATGAAGCTAAAAATAGCATCTAAAGATATCTATCTAGCAACTCAGTGATATGTGAAGCTAAAACTAGCATTAAAAATAATATAGAAACTCAGTGACATCTGAAGCTAAACATAGCATATAAAGATAATGCAGAAACTGCAAAAATCATGAAGTAGCATCAAAAATATACAAAATGTCAGTTTTTACCCCAAGATTTTGTTGCATCAATAAATATATCAAGTAAAATATTCTCTCCACATTATGAAATGTTTGCTCAATATGATGGATCATGAAGAAAATAAGCCATAGTACAAAAAACATCCAAATAACTCCACACAAAAAGAACCTGGAGGAAGTTGAAAGTGACGAGGTGATTCGGACTCCCAACTTAAATCCATCTGGTACATATGATTGTAGTTGTTAGTGCCACAGTCGCCTGCATCATATCCACAGGGCAGATTGTTACATGCCTAGAAGTATATATATATATATTTATACATGCACTTGCATATGCACACAATATCACTTAATTTAAGAGAGATAATCTTTTAGTCATTCTAATAAATTATATAATTTTCTGGTCTTTAGAATGAAATGCATTTAAAAAGGTATTTTTTTTAAATGTAAATTAAGTTTGGCCTGAATATTTAGCATATGTTCACAACTGACTTTTACTTTCCAACCTAAGTTTGTGCCCTGAGCATCTAATATAAAACTTTGTCAAAATGCCAAGAAAACTTCACAAAATAAAAAAATTCAAATATAGCTGTCCACACCTTTGCCAAAAGGCAATACTCCCTTACTATTATCTTCAATCTATATCTAGCTCTGTACCAAGGTCTTTGCTTTGATTACCTCCCCTAGATGCTAGTTGGTTGGAAAACTACATCCTATCACCACTAGATAAGTGTAAAAAATATTATACTTAAAAATACATTTGGGTTCTTGAAGAAATACTAACCTGATCACAATACTTGTCTGCTAACCAGTTATTAGCACAGCCTGTATGACAGTAATCTGAAAATACCATAAACATTAAAAATTAAAATTAAAACATCACTCATAATGAAACATTAAATGCTGATCTAATAACTATACTTATTAATTATATATAAAAATACAATTTGCAATTCCCTCTACCATAAAAAGTATAAAATCATAATACCTTTTTTGTTGTTGTTGCTGCTGTTGAAATTCTTTGGTTAAAATTAGTATAGAAAAAAGCAGTGTATATATTATTTTCAAGGCAGTGAAACAATTGACTAATAAATAATAGATAATTTCTGTTTCTGAATCATTACTAACATTAACATATATCCAACTGCCAATAATGGCTTTAGTAGACATTCAAATAAATGTGTGTGTTTGCTCTTGCACACATATTATACATTTGTTTATTTTGGTCTAAGTCTGGTATTTTTGTTTGTTTTTTTTATTTATGAATAGTAGTTATAAAGTGATGGGAAGAAGTGAATTGGTGAAAACTAAAAATATAACCATAGGAAAGCTGAGACAACAGAGACAGACAGGAAAGACAGTCTTTCTGAGAGACAGATAGATGGCCCATTAATGATAAAGCATGGCTCAGTTTTGTTTGCTATAGTGTGTGTGGGAGACAGACAGATGGCCCATTAATGATAAAGCATGGCTCAATTTTGTTTGCTTTAGTGTGTGTGAAAGACAGACAGATAGGTGGCCCATTAATGATAAAGCATCGGTCAGTTTTGTTTGCTTTATGTGTGTGAGAGTTTGAAAGATAGATGGCCCATTAATGATAAAGCATGGCTCAGTTTTGTTTGCTTTAGTGTTAGTATGATAAGAGTAAAGATAAACTTGATCTGAGAGATCTAGCAACATTATTTTTTCACAAACTGAGAATCACCAAGATAGTCTAATTCATGTCAGAACACAAAGGCAAAAGAAGTGCAACATGACAATTCTGTAGAGGCAATTTTTCAGAATCACTCTTGCACAGAATAATAATACAGAATCTTTAGAACCAGAGAGAAATGAGAGATGATCAATATATGTTTGTTAAAGGTCATCTTCTCAGGCAGATCTGCTTGGGTAGGATAATGTTACTTACATCACAATCATGGTACTTACATCACTGCACCCTATTTATTTTAAAAGATTTTATTTGGTACAATTTTATTTTTATTTTTTTGTAAAATTGAAAAGAACATCATTTACAACAAAACAAAACAAAATAAAATCTGTAAATTTGTAGTAGTTTAGAAAGGATCAATACTATTCGCTTTTTCTTTTCAGTCTTAAGAATGGAAACATATAATAATATCTAAAGAAGATGACCTTTCAATAAGCAGAGACCACAAACCTGGTTGGATGATGTGTGTGTGTGGGTGGATGGATAGATGACACATGCAGTTATACATAAGAAATGAGAATGTGTGCTTAAAGATTCTAAAACTACTCTGCTCAAGGAGATTTTTTTAAAAAGTAATTAACATAACTTACAGTGCTACTATTATTATTATAATTATTATTTGTTTATCATTTATTTATTAAATTCTGAAATGCAGTTTTGAAAACATTTGAAATGGAGAACTGCACTTAGAAGAATAAGCCCGAAGCTCCTGTTTATGCCATATTCATACAAGAGTTATATGCGCTGTATTACTTATTCATCTTACCAAACTCTTATACTCTGGCTTATTTTGATTCTAATCAAACAATACACTTACCGTCTGGTTTCTGTGCCTGGTGGACAACTGCTGCCTGAAATCCAGCACCAAGATGTATTTGTCCATTTTTTCCTAAGTTAAATATACAGAAAATAATTTAAATTTCTTTCCACAAGAAAGGACATTGATCAAGAGTAGATCAGCTAAATAAGATTGGTCAAATGCTTGGATGTTAAACAGGTGTGAATTATAATAGAAACAGAGGCTCTAATCAGACATGGGCTTTAAAAAGACATGATTCTAAACATATCTGGACTCTAATCAGACATGGGTTCTAAACATGATTGGGCTATAAACAGTTATGGAAAATAAACAGGTTTCCACTATAAAGAGATATGGGATCTAAAGAGATATGGCTATAAACATGCTTTGGCTCTAAAGAGATATGGCTATAAACATGCTTTGGCTCTAAAAAGATATGGCTATAAACATGCTTTGGCTCTAATGAGATATGGCTATAAACATGCTTGGGATCTAAACAGACTTGATTTAAACAGACATGGGCTCTAAACATGCGATATAAACAGGCATAGGATCTAAATGTGTTTGGGCTATAAACATATTTGGGCTAGAAACAAACATGGGCTCTAAACATACTTGAGCTACAGACATGGGCTCTAAACATACTTGAGCTACAGACATGGGCTCTAAACATACTTGAGCTACAAACAGACATGGGCTCTAAACATGCTTGAGCTATGAACAGACATGGGATCTAAAGAGACATGAGCTTTAAACAGACATAGCTCTAAACATGCTAAAGCTATAAACATACATGGGGTTTAAACATGCTTGAGTTATAAACAGACTTGGGCTCTAAACATTGCTTCAGCTATAAACAAACATGGGCTCTGAACATGCTTGAGTTATAAACAGACATGGGCTCTAAGCATGCTTGAGCTATAAACAGATTTGAGTTCTGAACATGCTTAAGCTCTAAACAGTTTTAGGGTGTAAACATGCTTGGGAACATTGAGCTATAAAAGTGGGTTCTAAACATTCTTGAGCTATAAATAGACACAGGCTCTAAACATGCTTACTCTATAAAAGCCATGGGCTAAGAACATGTTTGAGGTATAAACAGACATGGGCTCTAAGCAATGCCTAACCTATAAACAGACATGGGATCTAAAATGCTTTACCTATAAACAGACATGGGATCTAAAATGCTTGAGCTCTAAACAGACATTGGCTCTAAACATGCTTGAACATATATGTACTCGGCTCTTAACAAATCTGTGCTCTAAACAGACAGGGGCTCTCCAATCAAGCTTGAACATATATGTACTCGGCTCTTAACAAATCTGTGCTCTAAACAGACAGGGGCTCTCCAATCAAGCTTGAACTATAAACAGACATGGGTTCTAGACAATACTTGTGCTAAAAAGAGACATGGGCTCTAAGTAGCAGTGGGCTCTTATCAGGTATGTGTCTAAACATGAAGAGTTGCAAACATGTATGAGCAAACACGTATGGACTCTGAAAAGGCCTGACTATAACAGGCATGTGGTCTAAACAGGCATAGGCTACAACCAAGCATAGTTGGGCCTTGGCTCTAAACAAATATGGATTGATTCAAGGAATATCACTAATGACTAGACAAGCATTTTCAAGTCAGTCCTTCCTCATGAATAAAGATTTCACGGCAGTATGCGGTATTTAAAGAGGCATAAGAATTTGTGGCGGGAAATCTATTAGTCACGTGTCATGCTTGGGTATGACCTACAATCGGCCATTGTCTAAAATATTACATAACTGGAGCCAGTCTCTTCTCTCTCTGAATGCAAGGTGCGCCTAGAGTGTATCAATTATGCAATTTTTTATGAAAAAGACTGTCCATTAAACTAAATATAATGAATTCACTGAATGCAGGTTAGGAGGTCAAATATAATTTGTCTTGACTCCATGACATAGAGTGAACAATAAAGTTGGTAAGGTCTAGTTTTTAAAATTTCAGCAGCTCTAGATCTCTTACCCACACAATCTCCACCATCCCAATCACACTCAGAGGTGTTGCAGGCCTTGTCGCAGTAGCCATCACGGATCCAGTTGGAAGGACACCCCTCATTGCAGCTGGGAATTGGCCATGTCAAATATAACTGAGACAGACAATAAATCAATACTGGCCAGGTCAAATATAAATGAGACAGACAATAAAGCAGAATTGGCCAGGTCATTAAATGACAGACTAATATAGTAATGGCAATGTAATATATGAATAAAGTAAAACATTGCATTAAATGACAGACTAAAGAATTAATTTTTGAACCTTACCATCTGTAATGAAGAATATATTTAAGATATTTCATAAAATACAGAGCAATATAATTATCCCCTAGAATGAATGCCTGAACAAGATAAGTGCAAGTGAATCCTGATGTTATCAAATGACAGAATAATATGCAGTTGAATCCTGTTAATGAATGGTCTGAATAGCATCATTTTGCTTAACAAACAATCTCCTATACACCACCAAGTGCAGACACAGCTGAAAATGGGCAAATCAAGACACTTTGGACAGTCACAGATGAACGCTTGAACATGTACAACCAAATTCACATAACAACTATTGTTCTAGAATGAATCCGTCATTATGAGGGGTTCTGCTCTATTCCTTTTCTCACCTTATGGCCAGTAGCAAATGAGTAAAAGTCATCAGGCCACACTTCCTTGCCAAACATCACATCATCGTTCATGTAGAGGAAGAAGTCAGACAGACCTGGTATACGATGAAGATGAGATTCAATGGCAGGAGAACTAAATGTGGGCAAGTGACTCTTGATTGGAAATAGATCCTGCAAATTTAAAATTACATTAACCTCCACTGTGTCCTTCATCAGTAATAATCTAGAAGACTTGATTTTCTGTTTAATTATTCTTAATAATTGAGTAAACATATTTAGATAGCAGTCCATATAGTGAACTCTTTGATGATGACCCTTATACTTACTGTACTTTGTATATTCACATTGTAATTAACTAGTTCTTTTTCTTTTCTTAAACAAGCTTAGTTCAGAAGAAAATGATTGTTTTATAAAATGGCAAATGATTTATCTGACAGCTTTAAAATATTATTTCATTTTATTTTAATGAATTTGAACATGTGGTATTTAAAATCCATTCAGTGCAGAATATTTCACCTAAAGGTGCTATCCCATGATGCAACAATGAAGAAATTTTATGCATGTAACGTGGGTGAGATAAAATGCAATTTTGACACTTGTTGTGCAAGACATGCTTCTATATTATTTCATCTAAATTGTGGATTTAGATCTCAGACAAGATCTCAGATCTTATACCACAAGCAACATTTCCTCTAATATTTTTCTTGTGTGCATGAAACCTTTCCTGTATGCACAGAACTGGTGGTTGTTTAAGCTTGATACCAAAACTTGTCTGCGGCATTTTTTAATGAGTTGCATGGCTGTGCAGCCGCACACCTTAGAGAGAACATTGGTCAGAAGCTTGTTTCTGTCTAATCAGGATCCATTAGATATTCGTGTACAAAATATGGTAGATTGGAAAGAATGTTAGCAGTTGAAAATTTGTAACAAGCAAATAAATCTTTCTATTCATTTATTTTATTGCTGTTAAGAAGTGTGCAATGATCTATCAAAATCATTTCGATGCTTCATTTATGAATCATATGTAGATGCTTCCTAAAGCATTTCTTACATCTAATAGCAACAGACTTCAAAATTTATAGCAAACTATAAATAATTTCTAGTTTCCAAACTCTCTATAGTCTAACCAATAGCAAACTATAAATAATTTCTAGTTTCCAAACTCTCTATAGTCTAACCAATAGCAAACTATAAATAATTTCTAGTTTCCAAACATGTCTAACCAATAGCAAACTATAAATAATTTCTAGTTTCCAAACTCTCTATAGTCTAACCAATATATACAAAGATAAGCTTATGTAGGTAATGTATTTTCTGACTCTTAACTGTATGCCTCATTTAATTAATATGAACCCAAAAGAATGAAGAGTATGACCTCATGGGTGATGACGGTAAGCCGAGGGTTGTCCATATTTAGCCAATAAGGAATCTGCCCATTTGTTACAATGAAGATGTGTCGCACCCATGGAGTGAACTTCTCGAGTGAACGCAGAGAGTATCGAAGCTCCTTAAAAGCATGAAAGAAAATTAGTATTAAACATCCCTTCCTTATTTACTTGTATTTCTTTCTTTCAAAAATTCAAAGAATTAGTATTAAATATCCCTTTATTATTTACGTTCATTTGCTTCTTTAAGGAATTCAATATGTGTGATTAATACCAATAAAAACGAGTATGGACAACTATTTTCAAAGAGTCACATGAGTTTAATTGGAAGCTTTAAATTCATTTTTGTTAGGAAACCTCTCCAAATTCTTTTGAGAAAATCAGAAATTAAAGTTATTTTTATAACATAAATAATATCGTTTAGGTCAATAATAATAAATATGTGTTAATTAGTTACAAATGTGACTTAACTGATATTCTCTTACAACTCACTTGTATTCGTGACAGTCTTATTTAAACAGATTGACAACAAATTAAAAATAAAATACAGAAATAACACATAACGAAGAATGACATTATAATTAAACAAAGGAATCTGGGTATAGTGCACAATGCAGAAATAACACATAACGAAGAATGACATTATAATTAAACTAAGGAATCTGGGTAACAGTGCACAATGATTGCAAAGCAAATAACACATAACAACCACACAGCAAGTAACATTTGACAATAATGTTGCCAATGATGCATAGCAATCACACAAATGACATACAAGAATTACACAAGCAGAATGAAAAATCACAACCTGAAATAGCATGACAATCACAGTGACAAATGACCATTACACAGCAAAAATGTGCATCACAACTTGAAATAACATGAAAATCACAGCAAGTGAAAATAACAATCATACTACAAATGACAAGAAAATCACAGCAGTGAAAAACACACAGCAAGTGACATAATCACACAGCATTTGACAAAAATAGTCACAAGGATGACCTACATCAATACACAACAAGTGACACTACTCAACAATTAGGTAAGTGGAAACCTAAGTAACATCAATGAAAAATAATACAACTTTACAGTGGTAATAGCAGTGAAGAAAAAGACAGTGGTAAACAATAACAATGAAAAAGAAAAAATATCTTTACAGTAGTAAGTAACAGCAATGACAATAAAGACACATTTTTACAGTTGTAAGTAATAGCAATGAAAAAGAAGACACATCTTTAGAGTGGTATTGGTAAGTAATAGCAATAACAAACAAGTCACATTTTTACAGTGGTATGTAATAACAATGAAAAAAGTCACATCTTAACAGTGGTAAGTAATAATAATGAAAAAGAAGACACATATACAGTGGTAAGTAATAACAATGATAAAGAAGACACATCTTTACAATGGTAAGTAAGAGCAATGAGAAAGAAGACACCTTTTTAGTTGTAAGTAATAACAATCAAAAAGAAGACATATCTTTACAGTAATAACAATGAAAAAGAACACACATTTTTACTATGGTAAGCAATAGCAACGAAAAAGAAGAACAGTGGTAAGTAATAAGTAATAACAATGAAAGAGAAGACACACCCTTACAATGGTAAGTAAGAGCAATGAAAAAGAAGACACATCTTTTCAATGGTAAGTAAGAGCAATGAGAAATAAGACACATCCTTACAGTGGTAAGTAAGAGCAATGAGAAATAAGACACATCCTTACAGTGGTAAGTAATAGCAATAAAAAAAAGACCACAGTAATAGAAATGAAAAAGAAGAAATATTTTTACAGTGGTATAACAGGTGCAAAGAAAGGCCAAATAAAAACTACCTCATTGTCTTCAAAGCGGCTGTTAGATACATCTTCATCTCTAGAAAGCTGTAATACATGGATATATGTAAATCACACTTTTGGTTATATCCAATAATAAATTTAATTAAGTTGTATTATATGTTTTTCCTACAAAACACTAAATTCTTCTTTTAAATATTATGTGAAGACATGATTTTAACCATTTAAAAACAGTAATTGAAAAGAAAAATATAAAACAATAATTTGTTTCTTGAACCACCAGGGAGGATGTCAGGTAAATTTATCATTATCACTGCACTCTTAACATGAATTTATGACTGGAATACATATATGTATATATTTTTTTAAAGCATGTAGGAAATATGTACAACATTTTTCTCTGTGCATAGCTAAGTTATCAATTAATTACACTAGTAGAGCTAGAACAATAATAGAACAGAGTTCTTTCTTTTTTTTATATTTTGTTTTTAAAAGAAAGGAAGAAGAAAGAATTCATGCATTTGAACAAAAAATTATAAAGTCTTCAACATTTAAAATCTAATGAATTTTGTCAAATGATGGGAAGTTTCACCTTGCAGTCTACACTAGATATAAGCAATAGTTCCTTTTAAAATGTTTTCTTAATGCAACTTTTTATTATATATGTTTTTTTCTTGAAACAGTCTACATACAATATTAACAATTAACATTTTGTTTTAATTACAAATAGAAACTACATAATTATGACATTAACAATTAGTATTTTGTTTTAGTTAAAAATAGAAACTACATAATTATGACATTAGCAATTAGTATTTTGTTTTAATTACAAATAGAAACTACATAATTATGACATTAGAAATTAGTATTTTGTTTTAGTTACATAACTATTTAAAAAGTAGGCATTGATTACTCATGTCACTACAAAATACTTTTATCAACTGGACAAAGACTATGTGGGCACAGAATTCAATACAGACAAAAGACAAAATATAAAGTGAGGGGGAGGAGAATATTATACTGATAATTACTCACATCAGCAAGGTCCCATACAAGCCTAGCCAAAGTGAAAGTTGGTGTTTTTCCCTCCAGAGTAAAGTTTTTAATCTGGAATTTGAAACATACACAAGTTACTTAAAAGAAAATAAAAACAATACCTACTTACTTAATAAATTCTTTAAACAAATCATAAGCCAAAATTTTACACACACACCACCAAGATATTAATAAATAAAACATAAAAGCTTAGTCATTAACACAAAAGACATAACATACCTACCAAACATAAGTACACACTTCAATTCACTTGGAATGAACAAACACTTCAACACATATGCAAAACATAAGCATACTTTTCAACTCACCTGCAAAATAGAGTCTGTCTCTTTCGATCCAATCATGTGTAAGACAGCAACACCTTTCTCTGAATGCATCTCAATCTGAAACATGATGTTACATAATTTATGAATATATTTTATAAAGTGCCAAATGGGATAATTACAATACTGAGATGAAAAGCACTGCAAACTCTACCAAACAAAGAGGCATTTCCCTGCTAATTTTTCCTAATTCTTGAATGGAATAAAGAAATCTAATTGGAAATTAAAAACAATTTTTAACCAGGCTTTATTCAGAGATGATGAATAGACTTGTGAATTCACCTTTCTAGTGGATATAACTATCCACACGCTTAAATGAATTAAACTCAAGTCTCCAAGGACAAAGTCAATAAATTAATGTTATGTTTGATCAGGCTAAAGCTTTTAAATGAAATTAAATCTTAGGATCAAAATTTAAAAACAAGAACTTCATGCATTTTCCAACTATGAAAAAGTGTGATGTATGAGACTCTCAAAAGTACCTCAGAGTTTTATCATAACTAATGGAAGAATTTGACACAAGGTTGCAGGACTTCATGAAGAATAGCACGGGATTCAATCTCTTTTTCATCTCCACTAAATGAAGATCAAGAACATTTGCAATGGAATGTGTTCATTTTCACCGTGTACCCAACTTGAAGGAAAAGTTCAACAATTTCTCTTTGATGGATTATATGCACAAAAAAATCATGTTTCGCTGGAAAAAGTATTTCAGCATTCACAGTCAAAGCAATTTTCATGTCATCACTATTTGGTGGCAGCATCAATTTATGAGTAAGTATTCTCCAGGATGAAAACCATTTAAGTGCATGATGAGATCATTAATCAGGGGACAGTCAATATTACAGAACATTATTATGAAATAATATATACAGGAATAGTTATTGAAATATACCCAGGAACAGCTTAAAGGAATTGGACACAAGGAAAGGTGTGATGAAATAAGGCAGAAAATACTTGATGAAATAACACAGGAAGTCTGATAATATATCACCTGCTGAACGTTTTGTCTATGATCAGCTGGTAGCACTGCCATAATGCGATCAGATGTGAAAACATGCGGAAATCCAGTCATCAGCACAGTGTCTTTCATCACTACGGCATGAGGCAATGTTGAATCACTAGTCTAGAAAACAAGTAAAAAAATAGCAAAGTCAGTACCTTAAAGTGCATCAAGTGAATAAATTAAATTAAAATAAACTTAGTGACCAATCATGCAAAATTAACTACAATTTTATGAAGTCAACGCCTGAAGAACAATGTTACATACATAATTTATACATTCATGACAAAATTCCAGAAATCATATTTTATGGAAATGCTGGAATTGTAAAATAAACAATTAACTATCTTTTCTAACAATATAAACAAGTCTGAAAAGCATTATAAAAACAGGAAAGATATCTAAAAAGGAAAACTCGAAAACCTTTACAATTACAGATAAATAATACAAAAATAATAACAAAACTCAACACTATGGCTAAATAAAATTCATCAGAATAATACAGCTGAACAATGACCACTTATGCTTACTGATATAGGAAAAACCTATTATATCTTACTGGAATCCATTTAAAATATATATATGACAACAGTTTTGCTACTGAACACAATAATAATTCTAATAATCTTCCGAGCTAAATGGTCAGAACATGGCAAGGATGGTAGTAAATATGAATGTCATAAAAAGCCCACACACCACCAGTTTGTAATTACAGTACATAATCAACATGATATTGCACATGTCAAATAGTGATTTTAATACCACTCTCGAAATTAAATGCAGCACATGTTTTCGGGTAAGAAATTTTCAAATAATCAGTGATTTATTCAGTTTTGTATTTTAAATTTATCATGGAAAATGACAGGATTTTACAGTGTTTACAAAGTTCTTTCATGGAAAAAAGCAAGATACTCCTTTGTCTTATTTTTTAGGACAGAAGAAAATCTAAAGTTGAACTTACATAATGACCAAGAATTAGTGAAAAGTTTTTGTCAGAAACTTCAATCATCTCATGAGAAAGCTGATCAGCTGAAAAGTACAAAATTAAAAACTATCAATGGCAGTTTTAACTATGAGATTTATAACCATCTATAACATTCCTAACAATCCAGGATATTCTTAACTATACATGTATGTTAACTATACATTTCATTCTCAAACTATAAACAGTTTTTTTAACTTTACAGTTCATTCTCAACAATACAGATTTCATTCTTAACTTTACAGTTCATTCTCAACAATACAGATTTCATTCTTAACTATACAAGTTCATTCTTAGCTATACATGTCATTCTTAGCAATACACATCATTCTTAAATATTCAGAACATTCCTAATTATGACAGTCCATACCATCTATGACATTCTGAACTATTATGCTACAGATTATAATTATCAATATAAATCCTAGTTATATCCAGCATTGCACACTAACCATAACATCCCTGAACACTCATTACATTCTTAGTTATCCATGACATTCCCAAACAGCCAAGATTTCCTAATTCTATGCTTAACTATACTTGTCATCCCTAACTAATTTGGCATTCTTTAAATATTACTGATATTCTTAACCATCCATAGCATTTCTAACTATTCATGCATTCATAATATCCATGATATTCTTAACCATTGAGAGGTTTTGCTGAGAAATGGGCAAAATGTTAATTCTCCACCACCCTGGGCCACCTGTAACCTTAGGCTAATCCCCAAAACACACCTTCTGGATGGCCATACGTATTAGGAAGATGAATGATAATGTAGAATAGAAGAGTGATAGGGTACCACAAGAAGATTGTGCTCAGATGCCTTTCCACCCCCAGGTTTTGGGGCCTGAGGGTAGTAACCGTGTGAGCACTGTCAAAGCTCAAGAGTGATCCAGACCACCCACTCTCTCTTAGCAACCAACACCTGCCACGGAACTTACACCAGTTGGCAAAGGTTCAGGCCCAGAACCACGCAAACCTGGCCAGTTTGCATGGTTAGGGACATGCACCTATGCTTTAGGGGTCCCCATGGGAGTTTGCCTGCACCGCTTCCTACTCCCAGGCCCATGGTCAGACAAGCTATTCTGACCCACCATCCTTTGTGATGTCCAGAGATCAACTCCTTAGTCTAAAAGTTCCATAAGGCGATGAGGAATATCATAAATCATAAATATCCAAAATTCAATCAACAAATCAGCCATTATAAAAAGAAAATATGAAACATGAAAAAAATATGAAAGGCCAAGATTACAATAACATTTTCAGAAGTTTTCATCATTCACATCTAGATATTGCTGCAATTTTGTATTTAAAACAGTCATGGAACAACCTAATACTATCATGACATAATAAGGGCTACCTTAAGCAATATTTAACTACTCCAAATGGTATTCGTTCTTAAGTAATCTGAAAATGACATTACATCAGCACATTTTTCCTTCTCACCTTCTCTCCACGACAAGACCTTAAGGGCAGACAAGTTGGCAAAACCAGGGAAAATAGTACTGATATTTAAGATGTGAGTCACATTTGCTAGCTTGTTGTGTAACAGTTTTAGGTCCTGCACTTCTAGACCTGGAAGAAAAGCTGGTCGAACAATCACCACTGGGGCTGGCACACAGTTCCTATAGGTGCAATGGGTTGGTCTGCAAGAGACAGCTTTTCAAAGTATAAATTTATACAATAATTGATTAAAGCAATCAGTTAGTTTGCTGGAGGCAATTTTTCAAATTATATATTTATAGAGTAATAAGGGGAAAATAAAAGATGAGACAAGCAACATTTATTTAGCAGAAAATATTAGCAGCATTTACATAGAAAAAAAAGAGGCTAACAACATTTATTTAATCCATACTACTCTCTGTAATCTAAGGCAATTTTAAGGATGCAATATTTTGTAATCTATTACAATTTAAGCAGACACTACCTGTAATCCATAACAATTTAAGCTGAAACAACCGGTAATTTGTAGCAATGTTAAGGAGACAAACTTTGTAATGTATAACAATTTTAAGGAAATCCTACACCATCCATAACAATTTTAAGGAAATCCTACACCATCCATAATAATTTTAAGGAAATCCTACACCATCCATAATAATTTTAAGGAAATCCTACACCATCCATAATAATTTTAAGGAAATCCTACACCATCCATAATAATTTTAAGGAGATACTGTCATCTATAACAATTTTAAGGGAACACTGTCATCTACAGCAATAGAAAGAAGACAATGTTTGTCATCTATAACAATTTTAAGGGAACATTGTCATCTACAGCAATAGAAAGAAGACAATGTTTGTCATCTATAACAATTTTAAGGGAACACTGTCATCTACAGCAATAGAAAGAAGACAATGTTTGTCATCTATAACAATTTTAAGGGAACACTGTCATCTACAGCAATAGAAAGAAGACAATGTTTGTCATCATCATTTTAAGGAAAATAAAATAAAATGCAAAGGTGACATTTTGTGTTGTTTATAGCAATTTTAAGGAGACACTCTGCAATATATGACAATTTCAAGAAGACACTATCTTTTTCAATCTATAACTGTCTGAAAGAGACTTTATAATAAATAATATCAAGAAATCAATCTTAGTACACTGGTCTCTTTATGAGCTTTTACATAACTGATTGTACACTGGTCTCTTTATGAGCTTTTACATAACTGATTGTACACTGGTCTCTTTATGAGCTTTTACAGAATTGATTGTACACTGGTCTGTTTATAAACTCCAACTTATCTCTTTATTAGTTTCTATAATATCAAGATTTGAAATATACAGCCATAAGTGTTTTTTAAATTTTTCAAAAACATAAAAATACTCTTAAACAATGCCAGAGGTGAGAGTTCACAATGTTCAGTGACTCCTAACAGTGATGAAAGATTGACCCGATAAATAAATATTTATGAAAATAAATTACTGCCTGACTAGTTTATGTCTGAGTCAAACATAAATGAGAATAATACTGTATAAATAATAAAGCAAATTAATCTGGATTTACACATATACAAACCATATCAAACTTTAATGCAGAAAGACAAAAAATTAAAGATTAATTGCTGGATTGTAACAGTTCAACTAGACTTAATAAACCTGAACAATTTTTATCTAACAAAAGCAAGATTATTATAATTTGCAATATTCCAACAAGAGCAATATAATTACAAGTGGCAATGATCCAACAAGTACAGGAAATTATAATTTGCAATAATCCAACAAGTGCATGATAATCATAATTTACAATAATCCAGAAAGTGTAAGATTATTATAATTTGCAACAATCCAATTAATGCAAGATTATTATAATTTGCAACAATCCAACAAATGCAAGATTATTATAATTTACAATAATCCAACAAGTACATGATAATCACAATTTACAATAATCCATCAAATGCAAGATTATTGTTATTTGCAACAATCCAACAATGTAAGATAATTACAAATTGCAATAACACTAAAGAGAACACTGAACAATATGTTCACCATTATATTCTTAAAATCAAATTTTTCCTCATCCATAAATATAGTCTATCTTAACTCAATCACAATATACATTAATGTAATGTAGTATATGAACGTAATCTCAACAAAATTATACATGGACAAGACTGGCACCCCAAATCTGTAGAACTGACCAACTTCTGACTTGACTGTTGACAGAATCACAGATGCATTAGTAAATTTTTAAAATTTTGACTAGGTTGAAATTGGCACCCAAATCTGCAGAAATGATCTTGATAGATGTGTTTTTTAGAAGTGTTTTCCCCAAGAGGAAAGAAAAAGTGAAGCTCTTAAAGAAGAGTCTTAGTTACCATTATGTGAAATATTACTAATATAGTAATAGTTTTGGAATACACCATTCCCGTGGACTATACACAAGGGTCCCCGTTACTTATCCTAGTTACATTCTTGATCTAATTCTTAGTACATCTAGAGAGCACAGCAAAAACAAAATTAGGAGAATGTTTGTGAAATAAAAAGTCAGAATAATGACAGTGGGTATTTTATATTCCAAATCATCAAGAACCTTGAAGCGTGCAAATGTGAATATCTTGTGACAGGCTTTGTGATTCAGATATTCTACCTTCTGACATGAGATTTTAAAACATAAATTCATGTAGCATGATGAACATGTGAAATAAAGACGAGTATATATAAACGATTGGAACTGGGACATGAGATACTGATGACCACATTAAACTAGTAACAACTGTTCATTCTATGAGCTAGCTGAATTTTTACTACAATGAATCAAAGTTGAGTAAGAGTTAGGACCCCTTGGTATTCACAATCCTGCCAACAAAAGACTGTCACTTGGATTTACGTGTTGTACACTGCAATAACTCCATGCAAAACATGCTGAACAGTACTATAAATACTGAACATTACCATAGATATATTCTGGACAGTACCATAAAAAGATGCTCACTTTACAGTAACAATGTGCAAAACATGCTGACTAGCAAATACTATGTTGAAATTCACAAGCAGAGCAAACTCTACACAAAAATTATTAACAGCAGTGATACATACTGAATCAAGTGAAAATCATATAGCCCACTAGCACTATTACAGAATTAGCACCATAATTTTCAGTATCAATTCTCTTATTCAAATCTAGAAGGACATTAAAAAAAATAAAAACTTAACATTAACAAGGACCATTAAAACTGAATAAATTGAGAACTATTATAAAGATTAAACAAAAAATACTTGACATATACAGTAGGATTTATAACAATCATTCTAAAGCAATGTGAAAAAACACTGTGTACAATGAACATTTTTTTTAAAGCATTTCAAACAATAATTCTTATTTCTACCTACACTTAAAACAAAAAAAAAGAACAGAAACATTAAAAACCCTGTTTCTCTAAATGAATGCAGTCAAATCTGTAGTAAAGTTGCTATATATCTTTAGAAAATCACAGAATCTGAAGAGAACTTCCATATTCACACATAAATCTAGAAAATTTCAAAGATTATTTTAATTATTATTACAATTAAAATCACACTTTTGCTCAAACAAGTGAATAATATATATGTGAATAACACATAGATTCTTTTCTTGTAATTCTTGTTCATGCCAAAGAATGACAGAAATTAGAACAAAGCAACAATGCTTAAATATTTGCTAAACTCAGATTTTACATACAAAGCACATTGTGAACATTTTACTTGTAAATAAAAAATAGTTATCAAGATTACTTGAAAAGAACATGCTACATGTAAATAGTTATCAAGATTACTTGAAAAGAACATGCTACATGTAAATAGTTATCAAGATTACTTGAAAAGAACATGCTACATGTATATTTTTATCAAGATTACTTGAAAAGAACATGCTACATGTAAATGGTTATCAAGATTACTTGAAAAGAACATGATACATGTATATATGGTTATCAAGATTACTTCTCAGGAACCACTACTGCTGAACATTCCTAAGAGTCCAAGCATGCACTTTTAGTATCATACTGTCACCAGCATCTTGTAAATGAAATGCATCAACCTATAAGAACTCATTCAGTCTTTGGCTACAATGTTTGAGGGTTGAACAATTTTTCTAGTCTAAAGCCTATAGTTTTAATCACACATTTTTTAACCTTAAACACTCAATCTTTTACTCCAAAGTCTACAATCTTAAACACATATTTGTCTATTCCAAAGCATAAAATCTTAATCAATCACTTTCCTCCTCCAAAACCTACAATCTTAAACACACATTTATCATTTCCAAAGCTTACAATCTACAAGTGTCTGTAGGTGCCCTTTTCTATGCTTTTCACTATTACTATGGCGTTCTTTCTGCTAAAAGTAAAAGCCAACAGTATAAACACGTTAACTTTAAAGGACTTTAAAAGCCACTTGTATCATAAAAGTGTCAATAAAATTTAAACTAATAATAATTTAGTCATAATATAAGATAATAACATTTTGGTATTCTATTTATTTAAATATTTAATATCAAAATATTATTGATTGTTCTTATTCATTTATATCAAAGAATTTTAAACTATAATTCTGCTTGTTTTTATAATAATTTTAGCTAAATTAATTTATAAGTATCATTGTTGTACTTGTTACTGTGTGCATGAGTGTAAAAGAGCATACTAAAGTTGGGGAAAGTGGTATTAATGTTGCTTTGTTACTGATTGTATATGTGTGACAGACTGTATTAAAGTTGAGGAAAGTAGTATTAATGTTACTGCTGTACTTTGTTACTGATTGTATATGTGTGACAGAGTGTATTAAAGTTGAGGAAAGTGGTATTAATATTACTGCTGTACTTTGTTACTGATTGTATGTGTGACAGAGTGTATTAAAGTTGAGGAAAGTGGTATTAATGTTACTGCTGTACTTTGTTACTGATTGTATGTGTGACAGAGTGTATTAAAGTTGAGGAAAGTGATATTAATGTTACTACTATACTTTGTTACTGATTATTGTATATGTGTGACAGAGTGTAATGAAGTAGAGAACAGAAAGCAATAATCAGCATTTCATGAATTATTGTTATTGTATGTATTTTTGTTATAAATAAGGAGTCAGTGCATACTTAACATGTATTCTAGACCCAGTTAAAATTACTGGACTTAATAAGGTAGTGACCAAGTTATCTCTCCTCCTGTCGATGTTAGCTAGACAACACCTACAGATTAAGCAGTTTAAAATGTGATATAAAAGATTTTCTGCAGTAGGGATGTGTAATACTATTTAATTTT
The DNA here is from genome assembly GCA_028829895.1 of Sinotaia quadrata. Classification (NCBI taxonomy): domain Eukaryota; kingdom Metazoa; phylum Mollusca; class Gastropoda; order Architaenioglossa; family Viviparidae; genus Sinotaia; species Sinotaia quadrata. The sequence goes on from CM054184.1 coordinate 31,579,880, forward strand.
CTTAATTATTCATCAAATTATACTCCAAATTTTAATGCAGGATTCATAAATTAATATGTTTACTCTGTTTAGATACATCATTCTTTCCAAAAAGACCCATAGCGAACATATCAAACATTATTTATTTATACACCATATTGCTCATGGGCTTATCTTGTATAATAACTCTGTGTTTGTGTGCAATTTTATTTTTGCTTTGCTATTAGAAGAAGAGAGAAAAAATTAAATAACCAATAAAAATGTTGCATACTGCATACTTTTAGATGAAGAGGAAAACAACCAATAGAAATGTGCAAATGACTTCCTAGTAAAAGAAACATAAAAAAAAGCAACAACAAAAAGCATGAAACAACTAATAATTACAACAATATCAAATAAGTAGTAGCATAATAAATAGAAGAACAATAAACAAGCTCATAATACTAGAAGAGACATCAAGAAGTGTAACACATGCTACAGAATAGCAATCCATTAATGCAGTCAAACAACAGATAAACACTAATTTAGTAATTATATTGTCACTTTGTCAGCAAACAAAAACAAAGTAAGCATAAGCTATTACTCAAGCAAATAACAGAATGAACATTTATACTTACTTGGCATCACTAGTTATATTTTTCCTAAATAAGCATTTATTTAATTTATTAAAAAATATAGAAACCTCATAATTGGAAAATTCACACAATCAAATTTTGATAAAATTATTTTCTCTTTTGTAAACTGCTCTTTTAACATTTTTTTTAAATTAAGGAATATAAAATTAGAGTTTAATTAATAATGAAAAGCCAATAGTTTTTATCTCATCAAACTTTCATACTATTACATCGTAACATTGTGTGACAATTACTACTCAAAGTACAAGTTACAAGTAACCTAACAATAGCACTAGATAACAAGTACTATCTAGAGTACAAGTAATCTAACAATTGCATACAATAACATTATGAAGAATTGTACTCTTATTTAGCAGTTATGCCTGAAAATTATGCTACAACTTACAGACTAAAAATGCTGGACACTCCTACCTGTCAATATATGGCATCAAAGTGTGAACAAAAAGGCCTCCACATACAGTAAAACATTTGTCTCATAAGGCTATTATATTATTTTATCCCGCATGCAGAATAAAGAATTTTTCCCCACAAGAACACACGTTGATATCTGTATGTGAGAGTGATTATTTTAACACTTTAGTCACTCGGTGTGATCTCAGCAAGTCGCGATAGCTGACCTGACCCCCACCCTTTGACCAAGGAGAGAGAGGCCAGCAACAGTCAGCAACACCATAACAGCACGACCCGCGACACATACTTAGCAAGTGTGTCTGGAAATGAAGGGTTAATGTGACAACATACCGTGTAACGTTGAGCTCTTCCTCCATATTAAGTTTCATCTGTCGTAACTGTAAAAGTAACTGGGGATCTGAACCATTCACCCAGGTGTAGACCACATCAATTGGTAGAGGTAAGCACATCCTATAATCAGAAGCAAATTTCTTTACTTGAAAGGTAAAAAGTATTCCTAACAATAATATTCATCCCAGGTATGAAATATTACTATTTATTTAAACTTTACAGTTATAAGTGTTAGCATATAATCATTATAATACTCACTAAGTGCCGGTAAAAGAGAAATAAAGATATGTGCATAAAAATTTATTCAGGATGATGAAACGCAATACACTGCATGAAATGGATAGGTTTTAAAAATAAATAAATCAATGAACAACACCAATGAATATAGGTTGATGATTTCTTAAATACATAAAAAAGATTATATAATTTACCTAGGGATGCAAGTAACAGGAATTTGTCAAATGAAAAAATACATTATTAGTAATATAAATATTAATAAATATTAACATAAGTACTTTTCTTGGAATATGTAATATAGAAAATAAATAATAAAATTAGAAACTAAAAGCTTAGATGAATTAGTGTTTTCAAACTTAAAAGTACTTGTACTTTTGGAAACAGTAACTAACATTGGTAGGTGTACATGGATTTTTTTCATTTTAGAACAATAGAAGTGAAATAGTGTAGAGCCATAGGGAAGACATCTGTACATGAAACTGTAATGTTGATAATGGTGTGGTAGTGATGGTAGATACTGATAACACCCATGGAAATAATAAAAATCAATATCTCCACAAGTAAAACAATGTGGAAACAGATTATAAATGAATTTACAAATACAGTAAGAATCGAGAGCTCATAATATAGCTCTTCAAATTACACTGGAATGGGTTTACAAATATGACCTAAGTTAAATGCCCACTTTTGGAAAAGTTCTGAAGTCAGTCAAATACTATCATTTATAACTTTCACTTTACTCAGTATCTAACATGTCTTTGTAATTTTGAAAATGTTAGTATATTTTGAGAGTTGTTGTAATTATAAAGAAAAGGGATGCAACTAACACAGTGGATAATCATCCTCTGCTACTAGAAGTGTTCCAAAGCAACTCAACATTCCTAAAAATACTCATATCTTAACAAAAAGGAGATTTACCATAGCTCATTGTGCATTATCAGTCCAATGACAAATGTAGGCTACTTCACATTAAATGTAGTGTAATTTTAAGTAAGAGCTCTTCAAAACATTAATAACTTAGGATAGACAAAAGCAGGGAGATGAAAACTGGCAGCACCATATGTTGTTTACTGGTGTGACAAATATGACTGTCCAGTTCAGTAAAATAATGTCTGACAGAAATCATAATTAACATGCACATCATGAAAGGGGAAAAATACTGTCTTGTCTGCATTTTGTGACATTAAGTTTAGTAAAAATGAAAATAGCAGAATATGTTTATAACAACATTGTAAAGCTTCTAGTTTTGACAAATGGAAAAAAGAAACACCTCTGTTTACTGCAAAAGATGCAACTTAATGGATGAGAGAAGAAAAAATATATATTTACTTCCTGTTTTACTCAGTTTGAGTCTATGAGAAAAAATATTTTGTCTATTTCATTTAGTGTGCAATTATGTTTGCAGAAAAGAGAAAACTGTGTGTGTGTGTGTGTATATCTGTTTGTGTGTGTGCAAAGCGCAAGCCTGCCTTACCTTTCTCTGAAGGATCTGCCTCCAATGTTATCACTGTAAGAATTGAAAACTGAAGCATACTTTTCATGACTCCATTCAAGAAGAACCTTTCATTGAAAAAGTACATATAATTTGATGTTGTTATATTATTTTATAATACAAATGAGTTTTGATACATGATTATTCAACAGCTCACTTAAGTACAAACATTAACATCAACATATATGTTTTGATGTAAAGTTCATAGTGTCATATCACACAAATTACAATCATATGTATCATACATGTTTTAAAAATGTGCATAATTACTGACACTGTATTTTAATGGTTATTTTTATTTATTTGTAAAGTCTCCAGATCTTAATCACATTCTAAAAATAGCTCCTATTAATAAGCAAACAAACAAATTAACTGAGCTTTGAATAAAATGTGATTGTAATATTTTACTTTCCCTCTCTACCCAAACTCCAGTCCCAAAAATTATAAAATTAAACATAAATATTGTTTATACATAAATTATATATACATATCCATCCATCTACTGTCTAAGTGTGTGTGTATCTGTGCATGCACATATGGGGTAGGGGGTCTCTTAATATAAATTATAGGTGGTTCTCTTGAAATATCAGGCCTAAAAACTATAAAACCATTAGTAAATAAACATTTGCATGACTTTCAAAGAAATAAGTTTGTCATTTGACTTGATGCCAGCATATCTGGACTAAGTATCATCAAAACTGGCACCATGAAATTCATTCATTTCCAGATAAATTTTGTGGATCATACTTGCCATTATTTACTTAACAGTGATAGTATGATTTTACTTGTCATTAAATCATTAATGATAAAGCTTATTTTATAGTCAAATGACTTTGTCAATCCATAATTAACAAAACGGGCTGTCATCCAAGTTTTTACGAAGTGTGTTCCATCCACCCAATCATCAATGGTGTATGTCATGTGTATCTATGTAACAACCTGACACGTCGTATTACTGGCACATGTCACATGGGCTTTTCTTGGAGGTGCACCGGAGCAGGCCAAAACAGACTTCACCCCTTGCCTCTCTAAGTTCAGCTCAGATCAGCTTAACAGCCAGCGTTTTGTGACAGTGATCAACAAGTAAAATCACTAAAAACGGCATATGACTGATGTCACAGTTAAGGAGAAATAATTGTCTAAATTTATTCTTTTTTTAAAAATTATTATTCCCCTAAGTTGATCACAGGTGCATTATTTGTTGTTTACTGTTTATTCATAGCATGAATGATACTGTTACTAAGCATATTGTATGGATCATTTTGGATGTCAGTACATGTATATTTATGCAATATAATGCACATATTATAGAATTTATTTATTTAGTGATTAGTTAAGTTATAGTAATAATTGATATGGACTATGTTTTTGTTATTTTTAATAAAGGTTAGACATTAGGAGTCATGTGCCCTTAGGAGCTATGCACCAAGGTAACAATAGTGTTTAAGAGTAAATCGTGTTGCATGCACACTTTCTTGAACCTTCTGGAATTTTGTAATTTTATCGTCTACATATAACCTCGCCAATGCCTGGAAGAAACAGTGTGTGCTTGCATGACTCCCATATGTCGTTTTTTTTCTTTACACTAAGCCGGATGCAATTTCTTTCTTTGTTTTCAATAATTTAGAAAGAAAGCAGATTGAAGTTTGCTATTTGGTATCCCAATGTAGTTTTGACTGCCTATCATACTTCATAGTCCACTACAGTTCATGTCATTGGTCTCTGACCTCTGCCTGGGTCATACTGGAGCACCTATCCCGGGGCAGCGGCCATCAATAACGTCCACCATACTGGAGCTGGAGGTGCAGCGCTGCATCTGATGATACAGCTTCTGCATGCACCTTCATGCCATCAACAACTGCAAATTCCGTCAACAATTTCCTGGTCTTCACCAGCGTTAAGTGTATTTATCACCTGGTCTTCACTAATATTATTTGTGTTCATTACCTTTCCTCAGGGACAGAAGAGGGGTTTCTGTGTCTCCAGCTTAATGCATCCACGATATCTGTGAGAGGACAATTATTCACTTCATCTTCTACATGTGTGTTTGTGCATTTATTCATATGGACTTCACGTCGCCTTTGGCATCATTAAAACTGTGAGTAACATTCTTTAAGGGTGCATATTACTTATTAGATAATTTAGTCCTTAATAAGTTTTGCTACTATGGTACTGACATAGATGTATGTTATTAATTGTTGACCTTTGTTGTGTAGCCTATGGGCACTCAAGTTTGAGAACACTATAACTATTATTGCATTGACATTTGTTCACTCAGACCTACACCCTAAGATTTGATTGAAGATTAGTGTTAGTCTGTTACAGAGCTAATTATTTAACTGTTGGAAGGTTTTTCTTTCTTTCCTGACATTATCTTGGTGTTTATGAATTATTTTTTGTTTAAACGTTAATATTTGTTGTTTATTTGTTGTTGAGGTTACTCACATTAATCATTGCTCTAACCTCTTCCCATGAATGTGAGCGTGGATGTTCTGAGTGGCTGACTAATAAGTGTTCATGACTGTCCCCTTATTGTGAATAAATCCTTTAGTGCTTTAAAACAAGCATCTATTTTGGTTTTGACTGAGTCAGTGAGTGTGGACTAAACATGGGTGTTTTTTATCATTCTGTTTCACTTTCAGTGTTTGTCCTCATTTTCATTCATGCCCATTCACATTCATTCACATACACACTCTGCCATTATTCTCATTTATCCCACATGCAAAATAAAAGTTTAATCCCCACAAGAACATCGTGGTTTGTTTTGTGTGTTCCATCTTAGCAAGTCATTGGGAAACTGGCTAGCTGATCACCCATCTTTCAAGCAATCAGTGACAACTGACAACTTTCGAAAAAGTGGAAGGTATGCAATATACATATTACAGGGATGCAACTGTCAAAAGGTTCAGGGGGAAAGTGCAAGGGAATGCATAATAAGCATGTATGAAATCTACAATACTTTACAGACATCATGCAGGTATATGCATACCACATTTAGTTACAATAACCAAAAGGCATAATATATCTTTATTCAGCCAGTTTCAGGTAATGAACATCTTCAAATAAAATATATTTAATAACTTATTTCTTAGACGGACCAAATACATTTGTAGTTCTAATTATCTCATCTATAACAAGGATTAACAGACTGTAGTATTATCTATATTCATATTTGTGACCGAACTGAATATAATCGTTATAATAATGTTAACCAGAATATTTTTTTTTTAATTTGAGATTTAAAATATTAAATACAGCATGTGTTTATGCTGATAAAGTGATATCTATGATTTTGAATATATGCTATTGTTAGTAAAATAGCTAATGTGAATAGGAGAATGTACACAGGCAGAATTTGATACATAAATGGACTTATAATAGTACTGACTCTACTAACTGATTTTTATAATCCTGTGGGTTCACAAAATGCTTTCACTATAGTTTCAGATTAAAAGACAGTTCAAAAAGCATTTATACCTCTCCAAAGTGAAAAGCCGATGCAATAATCACGATGGTCCCGACAAAAAACAGAAGAAGTCCATAGCGGTGGGAAAGTAAATCATAAGTACGCTTCTGCAGAATTTTCCGAACTTGTAGTTCCATCTCGACGGCATGGTTTGTTTTACATCTACATGAGCTACAACTTCATGATGGGCGGCGCCATGATTATTCAGTGCATTGTGGGATGGGCACGTGGCATTGTTTACATCTGTTCCAGTGATGTACGCAGACTCATTGCTCGTGATTATATTTATTGTTGGAATATAATCTATAAGATTTTTTGCAGCAATTGATTATATCCCTTCATAAAGTTGGGCAGAAATAAAAGTAAAGCACATATGCAGACAACATAAAAGCAATTGTGCCAACAGCGCCACCTCTGTATTGTTGTCTTCTAACGTGTAGGCCGACTCAAAGTTTAGTTTGTTTATTTGGGCAAGATATTTTATATTCTACCGAATAAAGTTTTACTTGGTTCGTTTGTCTAACTAAATTTAATTTGTATACAAGTACTGAAAACTAATATATATGTTTCTCAGTAGCTCTGGGTGTTGTATTACTTTTACCCGAATCCACATTGAGAATTTTTCAATGAGATTGGCAGAATATTGTCTAAAGTTTTCTATATGAAAGCTATCTCAGTTTAGGAAAACTTAGCGATTTAAGCATATTAAATTCTTTTGGCAAACATTGTATTTTTATTTGTCATTAACATTTTTTTTTTAATATTAAAGATCTGAGTCATAAAAGATTATTACTAAATGCTCGTGAAGTAATGGGCGTTACCCCATTGAACAAGAGGTTCCTTTCAAAGGGTCACCTGCAAACGATTGACCAATCGTGTTCAGCTTTACAAGAGCTTTTGGAATTGCAAACCCCGACCGCCATATTGGTTCATTAGACTGTCGAAAGTTGACAGGTAAGTTATGTATTCTGTATATCATCAGTAAATGAGGCGAGCCCAAAATTGTGACATTTTGTATTGTGGAATGATGAGTTTTAAAAGTTTTTCTTCCTTATTTATAGCTGTGTCTAGTATTTATTAAATTTGCTGTCACATTATTCGTCGTACAGCTTGTGTATTAAGGAATGTGTACTAAATAACAAGTTCGCTGTCCATCTATGCACTAGAATCTGAGAGAGGCTTAAATATTTCACTAGGTACTTTTAGATATAAATATTAATCATTTCATAATATCGCTTTAAGGAATTACTCTATCATCCTATTAGATTTAATTCAAATTTCGGTCAACTATTAGTAATTATAAGTAGGCTACTATAGTAGTTTTAGTACTAAACAAAGTACTACATCATGTACATGGTACTGTGACCTTCTAATACTGTAAGTAGTTTTTGTAATATTTCTGCAATTATATATACTAAGTAAAACATTACAAAGGTATAGATTGTCAGTTAAGTCAATTTTATTTACACTATAGTTTCAAATGGTTGTTTTAATAATATAGGCCTATGTTGTGCTTATTCAAGTCGTTCCTCAGCAACATACTAGTTTAATTTAATTTAAACACGTTAAATTACTGAAAATTGTTAAAGCTTGTTTTAAACATAACTATTATTTTAATATAGCTATCAAAAGATGAAAAAATCTTGAATGAACACAGTATATGCCTAACCCAAGGTGTAGACAGAATACAAGAGTACTCTTCAGTCAATCGTGCGCAGAATTTCAGAGTTTATTGGAGTGCTAAATTACGTTAATATGAATGTCATTATAAGTGTCAAAAAAGGTGTCAATGATAATGATATGTGTGCATGCTAATTAGAAGACAAAAGACATACACCACACATCAAGTTTAAATTATCACCATATTAATTATTATTATTAGCTAACATAATTCTTCAATTAGGTAGATTATTTTGTTAAGATTGACTATTTTTAAATTTAAAACTGATTTATATTTTATAGGGTTACATAATCTGAAAGTGGAATTTAAGTCCTCTCATAATAAATAATAAAATAAATAAAAGCAGCCTTTTATTTTTTTTAAATAAACATTTTATAGATTCATAAGATTGTCTAAGTGGATATATTTGATACTGATAGTCAAACAGCCTAACAGGTTTATGGAAAATCAGTATAATCAATATATATTTCATTAATTAAAATTGTTCATTACAGCAGTTGACCAAACATTTTTTTGTTACAATGTTAGGTTCATTGTTTTTAAGCCTAAATTCATGTGATCATATTATTATAATGTAAAAAATAATAAGGAGAAATAAAAAAGTCAGTAAACACAAAGTGACAAGCCCATTCTTTTCATTCACAAATTGCTTAAATTAGAATTACAGTTGTTGTGTTAGAAATAAAAAATTGTTCCAGTGCTAACAAATCCAATATTTAGTTCATTAATGTAAATTAATATGAAGTATTCTGTACTTTTACTATAAATTATAATTATCCTAAAAATTTCTGACACCATAAAAATGTTGCTTTATCAAATTATGCACTGATGTCTGATTACATCATTATTTCTAAGATAGTGACGAATGACATCAGAATTTTATAGTCTTACTCTTAAATGATTATCTTTGGTATCTGAGCAGCCTGGGCTTATCTAAAGTTATACTACTGTAGATTTGAATTTACACTAGTACTTGCTTTAGTTTACATAATTAGCAGATTCAGCAGTCAACCATTACCTAGATGAATTGCAAATAATATAAATGTACCTAATTTTGCTGACCTTGAACAAGAGAGTTTATTAAAATATCACATTAACAATACTCTAATCATATACAATTTTTTATTGTTTTATTCATTTATTTTAATTATTAAGTTAGTAAAATGTTAATGAAAGTTTTCATAATAATGAAATATTTAGTCACACTCAAATTTGACATATTTATTTAAATTCTAACTTTCTGATATTGCCACATTTTAATATTTTTAAAAATTTTTAAACAACAAAAAAATTATATGAATATGTAATTTTCACTAATGCACGACACAAACATGACCATAATTATTAATAGTATATTGTTACCATTGAAATTGTCTGCATTTACAAGCCTAGTTTGATATTTTGATTTTTTTTTTCTCATTTTTGTGTTTATGCACCTGTGAACTTTATAAACTCAAGCTCATGAACTAAATCTGAGTGTGTGCCTCTTAAAAACATGCAATAAATGGAGGACATTGTTTTAGAAATAGAATGTTTGTCAGATATCAATCTGTGTATAACTCATTTAAGTCAAATCTAAATCTAGGAGTGTTTATCACAATATCTCTGAGTGAGCATTTTATTTGCAAACCATGTCTAGGAGTGCTGCAGGCAGTGTCACTTTCAGTTTCAGTGAATGCAATAGGAATACTGTCCCATTTTCTTGCAAAGACTGTCACTGTGTCAGCCTCAGTAGCTATATATGTTCACACTTAGTGAGACACTGGAATAAAGCTTTCATTTAAATTACCAAGACAAAAGCTTAAATTAAAAAAACAACAACTTGTTTTATTTTTTTTTTTTAAAGCACAGATGGCTTATTGCAGCATTTTCCCTAAACTCAGATTATAGTTGTATTAATTATTAGTTACTTCATTATTTTCTTCCTGCCATTGTTGCTTTGCTTTTAACTACATTTGTGGGTTGTTGTTTTCTTTTAAATCTTAAATACTTGAGTTTGCTTCTTTTATTTTTTTTCGCTGACTTTGGTGGTCCTCTTCAGAAAACTTCCTCTCCTCACTTGTTTCTGGATAGGGCGGGTGCTTCATTTCAGCTTCATTATATGTATATCTATTGATAGCTGTAGTTCAAATTTATTTTGGGGCTGGTATTTGTATTCAGTCATCCAAATATTTATTATAGTTAAGTAAATGTTTTATAATAGTACTTAGTAGTATTAAAATGTCTCCTCTTATCTGAGCTTTGGTGGAAGTTCATTGCAGGTAGTTAGACCCTGATAAATGATAATTGATATGCAAAAGAACTTTGACCATAAGTAAGATGTATAATAGTAACGATTGTCTATTCCTATCTGAGCTTCAGTGGAAGTTCATTTCAGATAGTTGGACCCTGTTAAATAATATGCAGAAAACTTTGTCATGTCCATAGGAATATTGATAATGCATGAATTATACATACTTTGTGTCTAATAAGTGTAACAGTAAAAATTTGCCATAAGTTTTGAAGATTAAATGTATAATGAGTGTGTAACCATGTAAATTTGCTGCAAATTTTGAAGATTACATTTCTTTAAAAGTAGTTAAACAGAAGAGATTGATTTTGATGTTTTGCCATGATGTTTTGTTTTGCCTACAAAGAAAAATGATTGTTTTTGGTTGTTATTTTTAACTTAATGAGCAAAAACACTTACGCATGTTCAGCTGCTCTAACAGTAGTAGTTTTTTTGTTTTTTTAAGCCTGCCTGAAATTTGAGTATGAGTTAAGACCCTTAATTGGTTTTTCTCAGAATTTGTTTGGGTATTGTTACAGGTGGAAGATGACTAGTTTGGGTTAATCAAGTATATATTGACATAATACCTCACTAAACAATTATTAAAGTAGAAATCATATTTTCATAAGATTGAATATTCTCATTTGAATATTAAAGCATTGCACTGATAACATAATCAAGAATTTTGATCACTAATCCACATCATGATAGTATTCTTAATGTTAAGAGTAATGGTTCACTGGGTGTATTGATCTGTTTGGTGTGGAAGGCAAACATTTGCAACAATTTGACAGAATGGAGAATGAAAAAGCAATGCAGTAATTATCACATATTTATATTTGTTTACAAGTGCTTTTTATTCGTATGTTCACTCATAGTCATAGTAACAGTATCTTTAACTCTGGGGTGGCTGCTGCTATTTTATTTAGGGGAGTATTTATTATTAGATCATTATAACTATAGTATAAATATCAGTCAGAAATGCCCAATATGAATTATTATTTTGATTAATTTTAAATGTTATACTTATAGTGTTTAAGAAAGAAAAAAAAAGTAAGGCACAGCTCAAGGTATTCATATTACAGTAACTAAACAAATATTCTGGTATTTTTTCTGACAGTGTCAGTTTTTCTATAAACATTCACTTTATTGAAAGTATAATATCTTCATTAGATTTATAATTGAACAGTAAATCAGATATTTCCTTTTGTTAATCCAAAAAATTATCAGTCTTTCTTCATTAATTCCCTTACTGTTCTCCAGCATCTGTACTAGTGTCTGTAGGATGAGTATTTAGTACATAGATTTACTGCTATAAAAATGAAAGGGAGCTTTGTCGATTACAATAACATATAGTATATAATACATTAATAGTGCAATGCTGATAAAGCTGCTGATGTCATAGTAGCAATAGCATATACTGTATCTACTTATCAAAGAGTGTGACTGTAGTACTGTTTACAGTTAGTCTGAATTCTGATTAGTCTTATTTTAATAGACTGCTGTGGGTAGTCATTCATATTTTGAGTAGTTATCCTATGTAAACTATGTATTAGAGTATTAACCAAAGGTTTTGACTTTTTACAAATATTACAGTTAGATAATTAACTCCATCCATTTTTGCATGATATTTATCCATTGAGCGAGACTTTTATAGCTCTACATAATAATTTTAAAGGATAAAAAAGTAGAATGGTATTTAACTAGGAGCAGTACACCATCCAAACATTTAGCGCTCATTGCTTTGAACAGAATCTAAAGTAAATAGCTGGGATGTTAGGCAAATGCTTGCTGGCTCGGACACCAGGAAAAAAAAGAGACAGTTTACAAAAAAATCTAGTTATCATTTGTTATCTCAAAGTGTTCCTGCTTCATGATGTAGACTAAAGATAAATGAGCATACACTAGTACTATCATCAACTGGTTCAAAAATATTTGTTTGACTAAATAAAATTAGTGACAGAATTTGGAGAGAAAGGCAGACACCTTTACATGAGATTATAAAAGTGGCATATTAATATAACTTGGGCATATATTTGTCAGTTTATATGATCTATATATAACAGTAATAAACTTAACATGTATTTGTTTATAAAGAGCTATGAATGCTTTACTAGTATGTAATAATTTCAAGAAAAATAAAATAAGACCAAAATTAGTGTAAACAGCCAACATATCAAACATGGAATACATATTTATTTACCAATTGCACACTTATAATTACTTATAATTTTAAAGGAAATTTAACTGTACTCATGACACTATTAAAAGTATTATGCTTACATTACTTTACAACCATAAAACCGGTTAAGAATTCAATGTTAGCTTTAAACTTTAATTTCTCTTTTTAGTTGTGAGGTTTTCAGGGTGTTTTTTTTTTTTAATTTAAAAATTATTTACAACCACATCATAAAGTTTATTTCTTAACAATATACATGTGCATGCATTTTATAAAGGCAACCTATGTTATAACTTGTGCATAAATAATCAAACGTAGGTACTTGTAGTCTGTACTTTTAGCTTAAACTGAGACAAGTTCGGTCTTGAAGTTGAATAAAAACTGTTGGGTCGCATGTCATAAGTCAGTCATGCAGGTATTTGGAGTATGGGTAGTCAACCATATAGTGTTTATATTTATACTATTATAGACTACAGAGTATTTGGTGTGGTTTGTGTATGGGTTCACATCATATTCATTTCACTCAGCATTTGCACTCACTACAAATCAAAACTTATAATCGGCCAAAATCAGTCAATCTTTTATATCTTAGTTTTAGTTAATATTCATTTATATTTTAAAAACATTTTCCTGGATTTTGAATTTATAAGCTAGATATCTACTATAGTACTTCTTACATAATTAACAGATTTTTAAAAATTAAATTTTGTCTTCAGTTCAAAACTTTTATAAAGTTAGAATGAGTATAGATTTGTTTAAGTTAGAACAGGTGAGAATATATTAATCAAACTGCCCACCCCCCACCAGTTGGTTTCATTGTCATTTGATTTTAGACTACTGGGTTACAATTCTGATGGACAAAGAAACAAAACCATTTTCCTCACTGATACATTTATTAAGCTAAGTAGCTCTGTTCACTTTTACAGAAACTGCTCAAGGCTTTCAGATAAAATATATGTTAGAGTTCCACCATGCAATTATTTTAAAATATTAACCAAACCTTGCTTCAAATCATAGTGTCAAGTTTAATAAAGAGATTACTCTTCTTCTGGAAGCCAGGATTGTGAATTATGTGTCCAGTAAAGTGATCAGAGTTGTAAATATTTAAACTGCTAAACTGTGTTGTAAAGTCTTTTTACAACGAAAACCAACCTTTTTTTCAATTTCTTGACATTGATGCTTCTGTTTACTTATTTACACCCCAAAAGTGATCTCTGGATTGAAATTGAATCACATTTGTATGATAGTTAATACTAGGATATACTCATACTATCTTGCAGTTCCATTAACTTATATTTATTAATGCCATTTCATTAGCTCATATTATTTATACTATTTTATACAGCTGGCAACTGCATTATAGGTTTGTAATTATATACATTGTATCATTGCTTTGTACTGGAAATGAGGAAGATTTTCCCCAAATGCGATAATGGGGAAGTTTTTATTTCAATCAGAAAGTTTAATACTGTTTTCATTGTTTTTGTATTTTATGTACTATACAATTAGAAAATAGAAAGTACCCAAGGAAAAGTGATACTATGCATTTGACCTCTTGCTCTAATATTTTATTAAATTTTATTCATATCATTACTACTATTATAATTGGATCTTTTCTTTTGAGTAGTTATTCTAAACTGTATGTATGTTTGTGTATATGTGCATGTGTGTGTGCATACCTCATTTAATTGGTGGTGTTGGAGAGACCTCCTCTTTGTGGAATTAATTTCCTAAATGAAAATTTACCTTTTTTATATATTCACTGTGTGTGTGTGTGTGTGTGTGTGTGCGTGCGTGCGTGCGTGCGTGCGTGCGTGCGTGCATGGGCTATTTTAAAAAGAAATAGTTAATTGTGTATATATACTGTAGTATTTAACTTTCCAAAATCTTACTGATTTGCCATTACCATATCATCCTCACAAGCAAATCTTTTTATTTTGTTTTTAGAACTTACTACATATTTCAGGATAAATTATTATAACTATAGTAATAGAGAGAGAGGGACATAGTCCATCTTATTCTTAAGAGTGTAGAAACTTTAAATAGTTTGTGCTTCATGCTGTATCAGTAACATATGTTGAATTAAACCTATGATAACCACAATCTTAAATGTTTAGATATTATTTTATAAATATATAACTGGTGAGCAATCAGATTTCAGTATAAAAGCTTTTTAAACTTAATTCATGATTTATAAAATACACATTTGATTTCATCCCATTCAACTAAAGTTTGTTTTCTGTCAGTATGTAGCAAGTTTATCACAATACAGCATAAATTTTTTGTGGGGAAATATATACTGAACCAAATATGTTTTTAAAGAATAAAATAGTCTAGATGTTGTTTAGGAAAAAAACAAACATGCATTCTTGAAAGTGGAGCACAAGCCAGTGTTTTATTTACTAAGTCTATGATCCCAAGCCTTTAGGGGAGGCGACAAGTATGCCAAGTATTATTGTCTGGGCGGTTTGGTGTGGCTGTTTTACACACATTATCCTAGTTTCATTGTTAATGTTATGTCGGTCACCATTTTCACCACAGGCAGACCATCCCAACTCTTACAGGGTGGGTGATATTCTGTTAGAAAAAACAGGACACCAGACAGGAGGAATACATTTAACCTGATATAAATTATGGTTTATGTGAACTGTTTTGTTTGTTTTTTAAATCTCTTCTCATTATATTATAATTGGTTGGTTGCTTGGAAATTTTGTTCCAAGAGTGCTATATTCAGTTTTTTCTTTAAGTTTTAGTTTGCTTGGGGATTGTGTTGTGTTGTTTTTGTTGCACCACTTTACATTCATTACACACACACACACACACACACACACACACACACACACACACACACACACACACACATCTACACATACACACATTAAGCACCTTTGTGCAATTGTATCATTTACACTGCATACTTGTTGAAGTCAGAATAAATTTTCAACTTTTTTTTTTTTAAGTTATAGTCCTCCCAGACTAAATAAGATTATATTATCTGCTTCTTTTCTTGATTCTTGAATACTTGTACCACTACCAGAAATCATTCATTCATTATGACACAGTGAACATCACCAGGTTTGTTAAAGTAAATCTTTATTTAAAATAGGCTCTGATTTGTTGTATATAAACCCTTACTTAAAAGTCTGTGCTTTGTAGTATCTAAATCTTTATTTAAAGCAGGCTCTGGATTTTGTGTGTAAACTCTTACTTACAACAATCTATGATTTGTTTTATATAAACACTTATTTAAACAGACTGATTTTGTGCATGTACAGCAAGCTGAGACTATTCTGCAGCAAGCAGCTTTTGTGCATGCTGCTTAAGTTGTTAGATTTCTTTTTACACTATTGTAATTGTTTTCATATGTTTGATATCTTTATTTAACAAAGGAAACTAATTTTTTCAAAATTTATACTTTAGAAGTGAATTTCTTCCTGGTATTATTTTAAGGGATTGCTAGCTGGCATTAAAATAAAATAACCTCCTCAATTATAGTGTTTATTGTTGAAGACTGCAAAGGATTTTATGCTTTTGAAAGGTAGAGCAGTTTGTATACAGTGATGGTTGTTAAATATTATTTAGCTATTTTAGGTAGGGCATCAGACAAATTCAGATGTTTTGATAGATATTTTAACTATATTTTGATAACGAGAGCTGTGAATTTAGACATGTCAGACACCGTTATAAATGTGGAAATTTTAACTAACTTTCTCCAAATATGGATGTGTTGATCAGCTCAATCACAGATGTTGGATATTTTAACTTACTTTTTGGTAGGGTAGCTAGACTTTAACATCTGTACTCACAAAAAATATGTTTCTGCTTGTCAAGACAGATTGTGTATGAGTGTGTATTGCTTACTCAAGTAGCTGTTATAACAGTTCATTATTGTACTAAAGTTGTAGGGCAACAACTTCATGAATAGATTTCCACCATTCTCTATGAGTCATCTCTAATAACATCTCTTAGATGCAAATAGATCATTAGATTATTTTTATTTTAAAGATATAAATAAGCTGGTTGTGTACTTAATACCACTTTTGACTTTATCACTGAAGATAAATATAGAGCACAGCACACCTGTTAGTTGCTGCTTAGTTTTGTGGACCATTATTACAGCCTGAGCAGAGATATTTGCAGTTTGATATCCTTACTGATGTAGTGATTGTTTTGTTTTGTTTTGAAAAAAAACAACAAAGAATAAAACTGTAAAAATAGCTCAATCACTTCTTTGTCAGCATGGCCTTACTTCTGAAATTTGCAAGCATGTCACACTTAGTGGAAAATATATTGGTGGTTTTCTATATATGTACCATTGACATTTAATTTTAATTAATTTTTTAATCTCATAAATTTTCATTCTGAATTTTATATCCTTTCATATATTTTTTCTCTTAACTGAAATGATTTTAAATGAAGTCATTAAGCCACCTACATTCTTTTAAAATTGTTACACCAAAGTCCACTGTCTATAATTGTTAACATTTTATCATAGTATAACTCAGATTAAATCAATACTTGTTAAATAAAGTAGTATGCTACATTTGCCCATTAAATGGTATCACTAAAAATAGTTGCTTCCAAGTATCCTTGTATTTGGGACACCTGTTATATTTTTCAGCATTGTTTTAGAAAAAATGCAGCATCTTGTAATTTCTTGGTGCTTTTCAGTATCATTTTCAAAGAAGTTATTTCTTTGAGCATTTTAGTATTATTTTGAAAGAAGTAGTCCCTTGTAACCTCTTGGCTATAGTATAAAAGATTTGCATTAGAATAAAGAAAAAATGCAGGTCATGAAGAACACACAAAGCCACCAAAATGGATGCTTTTGATAGGCATTTAATTAATAAATATAAAGATATTCAGGTTTTCAATATAGATTGCTCAACATAATAATAAATATAATAATAATGATTTCAGTTCAGTTCCTTATACAGTTGACTATCACTTGGAATGGGGAAAACAAAATTTAAGGTTGTACATTATCCACACCACTGACAAAAATATTTTCATGCAATAATAAAATGTGCAAGTGTTGATACAGATTAATTTATAACAGTGCTTGCCTGTAATAATGTAAACAGGTTTGATGTACTGCAAGTAATGTTAATCATAATGTATTTCTTTTAAAGCAGAAATAGGTTAAGCTTTCATCATAATGGCATAATGCTTCTGTTGACCTGTCAGTAAAGGGTTTTGATAAAAGTTACACAGTGCAGTATTTCATTCATGATACGAGGCATTTTATTTATGGGAATTAAAGAATATCTGATCTGTCACCACTTTATATCAACATATTCTTTGAAAATTGTTTTGAACAACATTTCATCTATTTTAATAATAATTAATATACTCTCTCAGCTATAAATATTACAGCATGTTTCATATATTATCTGTGTTCATTACTGTGCATATTTATTGACTCTTTTTGTTAATTTTATAAATGTTATAAGAACATTTAGCGCATCCTTTCAAAATATTCATTTAAATCTAATTTTGTCCATATTTTATGTTTGTATTTTCAGCCATTGCCAAGTCTTAAAAAAAATCATCCTTGAATAGTCTGTTTATCTACATTATACTGTTGCTGCATACATTTTTCAATTCAACTCTGGGTGGTAGAATAAAGAACTGGAAAGATGTCTGTAAATGATGACATGATTCAAGGCAGCAGTGACAGTTTTTGGGAGGTGGGAAAGTATATGCGGACTGTCAAACGGTGTGACAATGGCTACAAATTGTGTGACCATCTGCGGCAGCTCATTGAACAGCGTAGCGAAATTGAGAAGAAGTATGCCTCCATGCTGTCTGCCTGGTCAAAAAAGTGGAACGAATTTCTTGACAAAGGTTTGTTGGTTGTTTCATATCAATGCAGAAATTTTTGCATTGTCATTCTCTTTCTCGCTCTTAAACCAAATGACGTATTGTTACCATATTTTCTTCAATTTCCACTTTAAATGAATTTCTCTTTGAAGTCTTGCAAATATTATGGTTTGTTCTTAGTCAAGTTGAGTTATCTGATTATATTATTATCACCTATTCACGTTGATCATATAGTCCATATTATCACTTAACTGATTTCAAAATTAATTGACTGTTTCCTCTTTTTTAAGATTTTAGAAATATTCTTTTGACTTTTATCTTCAAAGAAATAGTAGTTATAAATGACTTGTATTAACTCCAAGCAATGTGAACTGATATGCAACTAAGAAACATGCCTGTTGTACCATTAATTATTAGGCATTTATCATTGTAATTTCATTCATGACTCACCTTGTTCATTTCTTTATATTATTATTTATTTTATATTTTAATATTCTGACCCTATTTGAGTCTTGCCCTCTTAAATAAACACTAAACAGTTCACAAATGTCTGCATAATTGACTCTGCTTTTAGTATACATTTTCTGACAGACTTGTGCTAGACAGTCATTTCTGCAAAACACACCACATACACATGTACAGCATTAGCTCATAAATCCAGTAAGATATTTACATGAAATCTTAAGAATTGTGGGTTATGGAGTTGACAGATGCTTTGTTACAGGGCCAGAGTATGGAACTGGAGAGGGGGCTTGGCGGGGTGTTCTACAGGAATCTGAGGAGTTGAGTGAACTACACAACAATATGGCAGAGCGTCTCATGGTGGAGGTACATGCCTGTATTAAACAGTGGCAGAAAGAGAACTACCATAAGTCCATGATGCACTTTAAAGAGACGAAAGAGTTTGAAGATAATTTCAGAAAGGTAAATTCTGAGAACAATCAGAGAGATGGAAAACTCCATATAACGTTGTTATATTTTCTTACTATTATTAGTCATTAAAGTTAGGAATTATTAAGTTATATCAAGTAAAATGATCTTTATCACATTTCTTTTATAGCAGATCTTTTATTACAGAATAAATCAGATAATACCATTAATATCAAATCTGTACTTAAAAACTGTAATTTCAGATTGTGATATAATAATGCATGAATGCAATAATGATTGTTGGCACCTTGTGACCAATCTTCTCATATTCCACAACTTTAGGCACAAGCCAGACCATCCATAACATGATTGATCTTACAGAAGATAGACAGGAAGAAGGCTTGCTCTCAACCAAACACAGTCATGCCTAGATAGATATAGAGTGTATAGAATAAACAGTGAGTCTAATTGAAACAACACTGATGACCAATAAATACATTAAGAGAGAGATTCAATACAACAAACAGTTTTTTATGTTGAAACTGTTCGCATACACTTTATTTAGATAGTGTTGTAGCGCATTTAATGATAATGACAGTTTAGCGGCAGCTTACTATTAGCTTTGAAATTGCAACTCTGCTTTTGTGTGCATTGCATGCACTTCATAAATACAAGAGTTGTGCTCATATTTCAGGAGGAAAAAATTTTGCAGCTTTATAAAATGTGACATATTTCAGAAGGAAAAGTGTTGCTGCTTTATAAAATGTGACATATTTCAGAAGGAAAAGTGTTGCTGCTTTATAAAATGTGACATATTTCAGGAGGAAAAATATTGCTGTTTTACTGAATGTGACATATTTGCATATAAATAGAATTGAGTCTCTATATTTTTGAAATTATAAAATCTTCCAATTTTTATAGCCTAATTATAAGTCATTAAAAAATGGATGTATAAATTTTATAAATGGATTAGACACTCATACACAACATTTGTAACAAATTAGAAAATAATTACAGTAAGCACTCAATAATGTCTATTGCTAAATTCTTTCATAAATGAAGATAACAAAGATAAGTTTAACAGTAAAAGTACAGTAAACATCTATTATGCAGTAATGGGGATAATATATACTGAGCAAATAAAATCTTCACAAAGCAATACTTTCTCACTTTTAATACAACTAGTTGTATTTTAAGGAGAAAAAAATCATTAAAATTATAACAGAAAATTTGAAAATTTCTGTTCGCAGATATTTATACCTAAAATATAAATATTATTAAATATCTGTCAGAAGAATGAAAATACTGTGTGGATAGTTCATTCGAATCCCAAACAAATATGGGTGGCAGTGTTGAAATAAAAATGAAACATCCTCCATTATATGCATGAGTGAAGGAAATAATATTATAAGTAGAAATATTATTCTAAAGTAAAAATAAGGGTTTTTTAATGAAATGGTAGCATCCCATAGATTGTCTTTTCTTAGTTCTGTAAAATAGCAGTTAAATGATATATAGTTACCAATATAAATTATGTTTTGATGGTGCTGTGCAAGTGTTCAGACAGTTAACATTCATATGCAGGAATAGAACTCTTTTTAAAATTAAGATATTTAATTAAAACCTTTTTTAACTTCAGTTATGATATTTGATAATATTTGAGTTGATATTTGATAATAGTTAAGTTGACATTTAATAATAGTTGAGTTATTTGAAAGGAGGAGTGTCTTTTGTTAAATTGTGGGATTTAAAAAAAATTATTTGCTGACCAATATAATTTGTTTCAACAGTTTCTCAAGTAAAAAGAAATGTGTATAATTCTATAATGTTTTATACTTTTATACTTGTCAGTGTTGTCATTCTTAAACACAAAATTTAAGTCAATGATTTTCTGTTTTAAATTTGGGCTTTGTATTCAGAAACACCAAAAAGAATGAGGTAAATATTATGTAAACAGCGAAATAATTAGGTTGGGGAGAGACTTCTTTGACATTTTTTAAAAGTATATTTATGACTTACTTAATGTCTTTTATATTTTATAGGTACAGAAACCATGGGGAAAACGTTTGGCAAAGGTAATCGCTGCACGAAAAGAATATCACACGGCATGCAGAATGGAAAAAAGCACTGCTAACCAGGAAAATAATGCTCGTGGAGATAATTCTGTTTCACAGGATAATGTTAGTAATTATTAATATATATTTGCAGTGAATAGATCTATATATTCATCAGATAATTTGAAAGATAGTACCTGAAGGGACAGACAAATAGGTATAGTGAGTGGATGGTATAGCCCTTTCCCATCATACAACCAGATGATTGTGTAAAAGGAATATAGTATATTTATGTTTATTGTACAAGCCTGTAGTTAGTGCCCAAAACAAAACAGGGGAGATAAGCAAGAAAAGCTCCGCAGATGCCATGAGAGGTGTCATTTTACATGTTCTTGTACTATTTTTTATGCTTTGGTATGGGTAGACATTTTAGTGAACTAAAGGATCTCGGTTCCCTCACATTTTGGTTTTGTTGGTTGATTTGGTTCTTGTCCTTCCTGTTGTCCCTGTGTATATCTTTGAGACATGGCCAGATTAAAGCCTTCCAGAGCACTAAAGACTGAAAATATGGCGGCACCCTCCCCTTCCCATTAACACACTGAATGCAATAACTTTGGTATAATGTTAACAATGTCATTTAAATAAAATTTGTTCCACTTTTACGAGGATAGCCTCATACTGTTGTCTGCAGTTACAGACTCCACTGGACTGGACAGTGAACAACTGAATAGCTAAAATGGTGGGAAAAATACTAATGTTGCCATCATACTCAAGCAAAATACTCAAACTTGCAGATAAGAATGATCATATATAATTCATTCAGTGTTTTCAACAATTAATTTCAGTATTTTTTAAAGTTCTAAACACAATGATTAGAAAACTTAATGAGCTTAATTGTTGTTAATCATCCACTGCTCAGAGATAAAGTAAGGCATATTTTCCTTTCTATTTGGGTTAATCCAGCACTGCTCAGAGACAAAGTAAGGCATATTTTCCTTTCTTTTAGGGGGTTAATCCAGCAGTGCTCAGAGACAAAGAAGACATATTTTACTTTCTCTTTTTGGGGTTAGCTGACACCTAGGCTAGCTTTGATGACGTGGATAACTATGTATATTGTTTTTATTATTATCTCCCAGCAAATGTTTTGACTCTATCCCACTTTTGTTGTGCATTCTGATTACAAGAAAGGACAAACATTTTATGAATGATGGTTGAATATTTTGTGAATTAGGTGATCTCTTTTGGGAAATTGATTGCCCTGTGTGGGCATTTGACTTTCCCCTACAAGAGAAAGAAATGTAAATAGTAGCCATAGAAATCTGGTCACAACAGTATATTAAAGAAATGGTAATTCACTTTAATTATTGCTGCATTACCTTGTTTGGATCATCCAAACCGATTCACCTGCATTAGTTTATCATTCAAATTCACTATTATAAAATTAATTCAATCTGCATTCCCTTTTTGTATATTTTTATTGTGGTGGCTTGTTTTCTAATCATTGTGTGTGTGTATATTTTGCAATTTTTTTTTTTCTCTATATAGCTGAAGAAGCTACAAGACAAACTAAGGAAATGCCAAGCAGATGTGGAGGCAACACGTGAAAAATATCAGGCTTGTTTAAATGATCTCAATGGATATAATGCCAAATACATGGAAGACATGACTGAGGTATTCAGATTCATAAACCGCCAATAATCTACTGATTTAATTTATTCACTTCTGTGATAATAGCAAACATATATTAGCAATTCACAGTTTAATTTATATCTCATAGTGCTTTACAATCAAGTGCAACTCATCAGTTCTAATCTAGTATCAAACAAATACATATAGGCCATTCTCTGTACAAGTGTACCATTTGTGACGTGAGTGCAAAATATAACATAGATTAAATATTATTTTCATGTTAAAATCTACAAGAGAGAGCCTAATGCAAATATAAAAACATAAGAAAAGAAAATTTGTTATTCACACAAATGCACACAAAATATATTTTGTAAGAGAAAATTATAGAAAAGTTATAAAATTTTCAGTATTATTTTTTAATATTTATTATAACTTGTGTTGTGTGGTTTCAGGTTTTTGAAAAATGTCAAGATTTTGAACGGAAACGAATTGAATTTTTCAAGAAAACAATGTTTGAGATTCATCGGTGTTTAGACTTGAGTGTTGATTCCAAGTAAGCATTATTATTTTCTTGGTCCGAAAGATAAAATTGAACTGCATTAAAGTCTTTATGTTTTGACACCATATTTGTTCTTAAATTATGAAAACATCTTACAAATATTTACAAGAGCTTTTTGTTAATTGTAGTCCTCCAAAATTATTTTTCTCACATTTTTTTTTTATTACAAGAAAACTGATTGCAACTTTGAAAATCTGCATAAATTCACAAACTTGTTCATCTCTTGGTCACTATACATTCAATGTCTATATTATTATTTTCAGTGACAATTTTTTATTTTGGACTAAAATAAAATTACTCTATAAGTTTGAAGTCAACCCTGTTGCAGTAAGATTTTGTGAAAATATTGTGTAATACCTTCTATCTGTACACTGAAGTGAAGAAAAATCATGAAATTTTTAATTGGAAACACTTGAGATTATTTGTAAGAAATCCAACAGGGTGACTGTTTACCTTGGTTTCCATAGCAAAGGAGAGTTGTAATACAAAATTGATGGTTATTTTACATTCACAGAACCAAGAGTGACAAATTATTATAATGGAAACTTTTTATAATCGTGCAAGAAAAAGAAATTTATTTTACTGCCACACATTGACTTAACATTGCCTGGCCATTTTGCTCTCTAAAGAGATTTTTGTAATAACCCTCTGGAATGAAAAAGAGGCTGAGAACCTCTGAGAGTCAGTATGTGGACTATAGTATCCCAGAGGAAAGACATTTTACCTCACCACCTCCATCAACACCACCAGGCAAGTTGTCCTTGCCACTGGGGGCGATAGCTAATTCATCATAGTTTATGTCAAAAGTTTTATTGCTGTTAGCTTCAAAAGTTCATAATTAAATTTGGGCAGTTTGAAACCCTAACTGATCAGCCTAACTTTGGTGGTGGTTGTTTCTTTTCCAGATTTGCACAGATATATTCAAATCTGCATGCTACAGTGGCAAACACAGATCCTGATAAAGACCTCAAATGGTGGTCTTCTAATCATGGTGCTGATATGCCCATGAATTGGCCTGCATTTGAAGTGAGAAATATCTTCTGTAGAATATTGTAATAAGTAAATAGAACACATGCAAGTTTAACTATTTATGCAAAAGATAAATGATTGAATGTTAATGATAAACACTTTTGGTCAAGTACACCTTCACACTCACATACATAGTTCTCTTTAATTTTAAATAATTTCATATCATTCTATTTTATCTCTTTTGGAAAAAATATTTCATAATAACAATAATGTTAATTATTGTAGAATCTGTGAGTAGCTATTTTACTGTCAAAAGTTGATAATGGTTCATATTAAATATAAATAATAAAATATTTTTTACAACTATTCCAAACGGAATTGAGCAAATTGAAAATTATTGTTGATAAATATGTAAGCAACCTTGAGACATAACAATAAAATTCTAAAGAGAAATTTGAAATGAGCCATTCATTCAAGGCACTTCTGAAACTGTAAAAGTACTCAATTTTCCTGAAAGGAAAACAATTTCATAGTAAAAAATTATTTTAATTTCTTTTTAAATAAATAATTGTTGACTTTTCCTGATGATATAAAATGTAAAAGTTAGTCAGTTTACTCCACCTAATCCCCATTTCTTATTCAACTGATCAGTTTTATAATTTATCTTTTAAATAATTAACTTAGATAACTGACTTTCAATGGCATTAAAAACTGAATAGGAATTTTCTTTTTAATTTTGTATCATCAATTTTATCCAATTCTTATGGGTTTTGTTTTAATTTTTTTAATTTCTTTTTAACTTTCTTTGTTTACCTTTCGTTTAGTTGACAAGATTTTAGTTTAGTGATTCTTGTCTGAAATGTTTAGTTGTTTTGCTTATTTAAGTTATTATGTCATATTTACCATATTTATTTCTTGACATTAGAAAAGGTAAAAATTGTTCATTGTTACAAATTCTAAACCCTTTCTGCACATAGGAATACTCACCAGAACTTCAAGCAATCTCTAAACGTGGAAAAGGGCAAGTAAACACGGGAGAAGGGGGCATTACAATCACTAGTATTCGCCATGCTCGGGAAGACAGCTTTGGTAGTTATAGCAGTGATACCCAACCCCCTCCAATATACTCTACTGTCATTCCACCTTCCCAGCGAAACTCCACTGCTGTTTCATCGGCACCTTCTTCACGTCCCAACACTAACAGGTAAACACTACTGGTCTTACTGCTAAGTTTAGAACTGATTGCAAGTCATGCACCTTAGACACCATCTTGTGCTACTTTGAGGAAAGGTTAAAACACTTGTACTGCTTCAACAAGAAGTCCTCGTTAACACAAAATTAGAATTCATCATGCATTTAATTAATTATTTGTTTGTTGCCAATGACATTAGCACATTTTGACTAGTGTTGAAGAATATTGGAAACACTTTTTAAAATAGTATATTTCTTATTGTGGGATGCAACTTTTATCAAAAGGTAATAGGTAATTTCTTGTGCTTTATTATTCTTCTTGCATCATTTTTTGTTCTTCATATTTACATATTCTTCTTAAAAACTGTGTACATTTTATTTGTAGTACACATATTTAGCTTTTAAAAGTATATTTTTAACCTTCTGCTTCTTGACATCTGCACTCTCTATCTCTTCCTGTTCTTTTCATATGCTCTTATCAGGAATAAAATAACCCTTCATATAATCTGTCATGTCAAGTATTTTAGGTAGCTAGTAATTTAAGTACCTCTCTGATCTTTCATGTACACATTCCCACTAGAAACCTGGGCTCATTATAGGCACACATATTTTCACCACCCCAAAAGCAAAGTACATATCAAATGGTCAGCATTTCTTACTTATCTCCTCTTTTTTTGATATTTGCACCATATTTTATAACTGATTCTGCAGTTTACACTCTTATGACGTTACTCTCAATCCATTTGGAGATGAAGAAGAAGAAGTGGAACTACAAAAAAAACAAGAAGATTCATCACCTGTCTTACAGAGGGATAGTCCACAAACTCTAAAGTATAGATATTGCAGCATGGATTGCATTATGTTATTTGCTGTGATTGAAATAGATGGTTGGATAAGTCTCAGAACTTAAAATATATATATATTATAGCATGGATTGCATTATATTATTATTTGCTGTAATTGAAATATATACTTAGGTAAGTCTCAGAACTTACAATGTATATATTACAACATGGATTGCATTATGTTATTATTTGCTGTAATTGAAATATATACTTAGGTAAGTCTCAGAACTTACAATGTATATATTACAGCATGGATTGCACTATGCTATTGATTTGCTGTGGTTAATAATTGAATGAATGATGCTTATTGTTTCTAATACAGTTTTATCTAGACATTAATTTTATGGCGTTTGTTACATTTGGAATGTTGCCTACCTCTAAATATAATATTGATCAGTTTTACCTTTGTATGTGCTTTACTCTTTCACTTGTGTAAAGAACTCACTTTCCCTTGCATCATGGAAATTAGATTAATGAATTATCATATTAATGGGTTGTCTTTTTTAAAAAAATGTATGCACGCTTCATTAAATAATTATATATTAGTTTATAAAAATAGCTTAAGGAGTTGAATGTTCAAAATTTTAACATCAGTGACTATGCTTTGCTTTAGCATCAAAAAACATTAGCAATAGTGTTTATCAGTTGTATCACACTATAGTACACACATTTCTCTCTACGTTTGTACAGGTTGATTGTCATTGTATGGTGTGTGTGTTTGTATTTTTGTTTGTATGTGTGTGTATGTATGTATGTATGTATATATGGTAAAAATATTTATTGATTTCATTGAAAACACATATATTTTACTTGTAGTTTCAAAAAATATCCAACGAATTCTGTCTGGGTTAAAGTAAACACATTATCAAGGTTATCAATCTTACTTCTGTATCTCACCCTCAGACTTCAGGGGTTATTTTTGAATTCTAATCATGAGGCAAAATAGTAATCAGATATAGTTTGTCTGAAGGTGAAAAAATATATCTTACAATTATTTTACTTTTAAATGATGAACTCTTGATGCGTGTGGACTGTTATAGTTATATTTGCTTTATAATCAGGAAAATTGGTTATATTGTTTACTTAATGAACAAATAAGAATTGTTCCAAAAATTTATATCAACAGGCTAAATATTTTTTAAACAATGTTCTCTTATAAAAGAAAAAGAAAAAAGTTAAATTTAAAAATTAAACATTATAGCATCAACTTTATTTTTTCTTATACACATCATTAGATAAAAAAATATCAAGCATTTAATTACTGCTAAAGACCATGCAATTAATTCCTGCTTCGATACAATGATTAGAACAGAAAGTTCATGCAATTAATTTCTACTTTGAAACACTCATTAGAACAGAATAGTCATTAATAGTTTGCAGGACATTGATTTGCAAGTTCTGCATTTTCAGTAACATTTTTTAATCTTTTTAACAGAAGCCTTATAATATGCTCAGATGATCTGAACTTAATGTTTTTCACATTGCAGGTGAACATGAGGTGATGCTATTGTTTTGTTACACTTCTCTCACTTGAGATATGTTCACTTCTCAAGGTTAAATTATTGATGCCCAATAAAATAAATAAAATTGGAAGACCAATTATACAGGTACTAAAATAGTTTGAATAGTTTGTGGAGTGATTTCCATGAGTGTGCCAAGATGCTGGGAAATGAGAAATCTCTCAGAGTACTACTCTTAAATATCATAACAGAGGAATACAGCAATGATTACAAGGAAAAGTCAAGATTTTTTCCAAGATAATTAAAAATTATTAACTTGGATATTTTTTAATATTCTTTATTCCATACCCTGAGATTTGTCATTACTTTTACATCATCAGTACAACCAGAATGGAATGATAGAAGAAAACTAACTGAACAAAATATTTAACAAGTTTTACAGAAGAATTGTCTACCCATGAACATGACCTTATCTAGTCAGCATGTGAATATGATGGATGTACGTCCTGGACAACAAAGGGTTAAATGTCCTGGCTGACTGTTCAAGCTTTATTTTTACATAACTATAAACTTTAGCTCTTTAATCTACATGTGAGAAAATCCTTGGATTAAAATTAACTTATAAGCAATATGCATTGTTACTTTTGTTTAAATTTGCCTACTTTTTATTATTATGCTCAACTTTAATTAATGCTTTAAAGAAATATTCAGATTTTAAAATTCTTATTTGAAAACAAACATCTATTAATCATTTGTTCTCAAAAACAATTACAACATTTTTTATTTTTAAAATGGAATGTACTACGAAGCCATCTATATCTATTTCTTAATTTAACACATTTATTAAAACTAGGAAAAAAGATTGTTCCAATTCTGTTTTTAACAGGCTTTAGGAAAGAAACAATTATATGTGGTTCTGATTTTGACCTCTTAAGCGAACAGAATGCATATGGCTTTCACAAATTAAAATAAAAATAACATTACATCTAGTTCTTACTTTGACAGAATAGAATAGAAAGTAAACAACAGCTAGTTCTTATTTGGAGTTGTAATCTACAATTAGTTCTTACTTTGACAAATCATTAAACAACTAGAACAACTGAACGAGTTTTACACCTCGGTTAATTATATTAAACTCCTAGGACAACCAAAATCAAAACATATCTAAACTATCACATTTAATACTACAGAAAGGATCCTTGTATTAGCTCCTTTCTTTCCTGAGAATACTTTAATATGCATTGTGATATTTTTTTTATATATATAAAGTGCTATGTGGAGATAAAAGTTATCTTAAACAGTGTAATTGGTTTGATTAAAAAATGCTTCTGTATTTTTGTTTTTGCTTTAGAAAACTGGCTATAATAATTAAATGAATTATATGACCACTTTCTTTTAATTTAATTTTATTTTAGCATGCCACTTGCATACTAACACAAATAATAAGAAATCACTTTTAATTTTGCATTTGTTTCAACTATCTACCTTATTACAAGCCAGAATGTTAAAAATATTCCCTTCTCTCTTTTTTTTTTATTCCCAGTGTATTGGATGTTATGCAGAAATTTAGTTTTTCACCTGATGGAGTTTATAAGATTTAGACAAGTGTTGCATATCTGTTAACCAGTCTTAAAACCGTTTTAAAATAATATACTGCATGGTTGGCCTAAAATTGATAGCCTTAAATCACCACTGGTTTCAGGGCTTGTGTGTATTTGTTAGCTTCTTGTTTAATCGTAATCTGTTCTGGAGCAATGAGCAAGTGATTGATGATGATGTACACCAGTCTTTAGTCAATGTCAGGCACTCTTGAGATTTAGTAAGTTCATTGACTGATTGAGTCACTTTTACAGATGTTAGTATTTTTACTAAATATAATGTTTATAAATGAAGAATTAATAAGGTTAGGGTTGATGCTAATGTAATTTTTTTTTTTACAGCCATAACTCATATCTAACAGATTGCAGTTTCTTTAATCTAAAATTATCCACATTTATTTTTCTTTGACACTGTTACTTTATATATGTTGTTTTGACACAAACTGTTTCATTTATCTTGGTCATAAATATTACTACATTTATTAAATTAAACAAACTCCTACTCTCACTCAAACATAGATATTGAGTGTGTGTTCACACACACACACACACACACACACATACACGCATATTTTGTATAAAATAATGGAATGATAATATTGACTCCATAGAGCATTTGCTGTTAAAAAGCACTATGCAATACATTATATATAATAGTTCAGGGATTCCTAATTTTGTGTTTGTGACATTTTGAAATATTTTATTATTGTTTTTGGGTTTATTCAAGGGTTGCAATTATTGACTAATTTTTTATTTATATTTCTTTCCTATGTTTGTAATTAATCCAAAGTCCATGGTTTGCAGTACTAATAAGGTTTACATTTTTATTTTTCTTCAGTGGACCCTCTTCAGGATTTGGACGAAATGGAGAAAATCCTTTTGGTGAAGGTGACTTAGATGGGGAAGAAGGAACAGACACAGATGATGGAAGCCAGGGATGGGCAGTTCGTGCACTATATGACTATGAAAAGGCTGAAGAAGATGAAATAGGTTTCAAAGCAGGTATGTTCCATTCTTCAGACTTTGTACTTATCTGTATAAATTACTACATTTGACCAATCAGTAAGGAAGTACATACATTCCTGCCTATTAGATTTCTTTAAGACAGCTATGCAGCCATTGGAGGACAGTAGTTTTTACCTTTTTCTTGTCATTGAATTTTCGGCTGCAGAACAACTCTTCAAGAGAACCAGAGAGATGATTGAGCACTTTCCATCCCATTGTTGCCAGAGTTGAAGTGGTGAGATTGGCCATATGTGCAACAGGGCTACCCCTTAAGACAGCAGACCTGGATAGTTATTTCATATGGCTTCTTTCAAAGATCCATGAAGGTCACTGTAATATGCAGCATTTATTGTGCTCCAGCCAAGAGATAATCCACATGAATAAGGCCACGCTAGTCACAGAAAAAGAAAATAGTCACCAAAAAGTGTCTAATGTTTTCTCTTGTGTTACTAAAGTCAATTTTGTATGTGCACACTCCAAATCACTTGCTTATTTGCAACAGTTTTTAAATTCCTTTTATCATTAATGCATAAATCTTCACAAAAGACATTCTTCTCTGAACTGCTGCTAAAATTGGCAAATTTCAGCTAATTATTCAGCTAATTAGTCCCTTCTTTCACTAAAACATCATTCTGAGCAAAGTCCCTAGTATCTAAACAATTGTTTGTTAGTTTATAAATAAATGTGAACCTGTGCCATGCATGCATGTCCAAATCCTGGCAAATTGCAGATTGAACAAGATAGACCTGCTGGCTTATAACTTATTGTTTGACAACAAATGTTATATTCAAACAATCTCTTGTCACACATTGTTTTTTAAATGTATTGGTAGGAAGAATATAAAAAAAATTAAA
Organism: Sinotaia quadrata; assembly: GCA_028829895.1. NCBI lineage: Eukaryota > Metazoa > Mollusca > Gastropoda > Architaenioglossa > Viviparidae > Sinotaia > Sinotaia quadrata. The sequence goes on from CM054184.1 coordinate 31,611,416, forward strand.
TTCCTAGAACCATAATAGTATTTGTATATTTTCTGTGGGAAATTCTTAATTAGGCTCAGTCTGGAGGAACACCAGATTTTCAAAAATGATTGATTCTGAACTAAAATCATTTTCCTGCAAGACAAAGCTGTGTGTTTTTGTAATGTCTTAATACCAGTAGGATAATAATTTTATATTTTACAACGTATGTTGTACGTAGTTTAAAATCTTACATTAAATGCAATCCTTTCTGTATACCTTTTTATTTTCATCTCTTTTGTTTTTCAACTCAGGTGAAGTGTTCGTGCAGCTTGCACCTGAAGATGAAATGGGCTGGTGCAGGGGTCGTAAGGATGGTTTTGTAGGACTTTTCCCCAGCAACTATGTGGAAAGGATATGAACTGTCATGCTCCATTCATGCGACCGTCTGTGTCTGTTCTCGACACTGTGTAAATTAATAGATTTGTAAATATTATATTTTTAATGTGTATTATGTATATGCCACTTGAACAATTACCCTTATAAATTAATAATCAATGTGTTTCTTATTCATTTGGCTTCACTTAAACAGACAGTTGTTATGCAGAATAAAATAGATTTTCTGCACCATAGTATCGAGACCTCTAAACTCAAAAACTTGGTCTTGGTAGTAGGAAAGTTCAATAATCATCCTATCTATTTGAATGTGCTGTGTGTGCATGCATGTTTGAGAAGGTAGGGGAGGAGTAAATGTAGGTGAGACAGGCTAAAAGTTTGTGGGACTGTTGTTATTTAACAAAAGCCTACAAAATACGAGTGGGTTTTTGTTTCCCCTTACATTTTGTGTTGGGATTTTTTTATTTTTATTTTTTTTTGGGGGGGGGAGGGTGTGTGTTAATGGGAATTCATGTTTAGTCATTGGGGACATTTTAGCAAACGTTAGACTACTTAAAAATACAAAGACAGTCTTTACTTTCTTGCTACTCACAGCCAAAGGCCACTGAGCTTGTGTATGTTTAGTTAAATTAAGTATATGTAATTAATTAAACAGAACAGACATTTAAATTTTTATAATTCTCAGAGTTATTAGTGTAATGGATTTAATTTTGACTCACTTGTATTTATTAAGCACTATTATATAAACTATCATACTTGCATTATTGTATCTAATGTATCTAATTGATTTTGTTAATTTTTAATTTGTTTCACATTATTTTTTTAATGAGAGATTTATGTCTTTGTCCTTTACCAGAAGACAGTATAACATATTCACCTAAAACATATGCTAAATATAACATGAACATAAATTAAGTAAACATATTTGTTTGAAATGTAACCATTAAAAAATTCTCTTACAAATTCCCACAGCTCGTTGGGGGAGGAAGGGGGTAATCTTTTAATGTCGAATTTAAGGTTACATTTGTTTGTGTTTTGGTTAATTATGGTAAAAAATACTTAGCAAATGTAGATTAATATTTGTAGTCATTTACCCATAATATTATTTCTGAAAGACATTTGTTGTTTGGTTCAGGAGCTCAATGCATTTAATTTTTATTTAGTAAAAGTTTGAAAGTGAGAATAGTACGAGTCTTTAGAAGGGAACATATTTTTACTTTTATTTGCTCTTAAAATTTCTGAAAAGGTCTTTTGATCTGTGAACATGTGCTTAATATTTTGGATGACGGGTTCATGTAGTTTTAGCTGTAATTTCTGTAATTAATCATGATTGTAATCTGTGCAATATGGGAGAAGACACCTTTGCACGTACTTTTTTTCATTCCTCTTTGTTTATTGTAATGCAATACATTCTTTAACATGTCTGTTGTAATTCAGATTTGTGATCAGTGTTGTTTTTATACAAAGGACATAGGCTGGGATTCCTTTTTTTTTTCAACCTACATGGAAATCTGTCTTCTATTTCATTCAAATTACCATTACGTATTTCATTTAATCATGAAGTGTTACACTCTAACTATTTTTTATCAGCAACTTATTTTCTTAATTTATTCAAGTGCTTTGCATGCATTCTTGAGTGCCTGTGATTATTTTATTATTGATGATTCCTGGTGTATAGCTTTTTTATATTTTAAGTAGATTTATTCCCTTATAGAATATTAATATCCTGCAATGTGCAAATTACAAATGAAAGCACTCTTTTTTCCCTTAGATCGCCTACAAGTCTTCCTATTTTACAAAATCTCTTGCCTTCAGAGACCAAGTAAAATGTATTGAAATCACATCTCTGCATGTGTACACTTAGTATGAATGAGATAGATACAATTCAGATTTTAAGTGGACGACACAGTTGAAATTTTATTAAGTAGGAGATCACTGACTTTGAAGCTTCCAGTTTTTGACAGTGAGCCTGAAGGGATATTTACATAAAGTGTATGTAAATTAGGTAGTTTTGCTTGTGGAAACTTTTGCACTTGCAGGCTTACATTTTGTTAAGTTTTTCACTCATGTTGAAGTTTTGATAGGTTGTAGAGTGTGTGTGCTTGAAGGCTTGCATTTTGTTGAGTTTATCACTCATGTTGAAACTGCAGTTTTGATAGGTTGTGGAGTGTGTGTGCTTGAAGGCTTGCAATTTGTTGAGTTTATCACTCATGTTGAAACTGCAGTTTTGATAGGTTGTGGAGTGTGTGTGCTTGGAGGCTTGCATTTTGTTGAGTTATTCATTTATGTCGAAACTGCAGTTTTGACAGGTGTATATTTCCATATGCTTGTAGGATTTTTTAAAGAAAAAGATTATTGATACTGAGGTTGCAGTATTGACAAGTGTGATTGTCACACATGCAAGAGTGTAGGTTTGACTTTTGTGAAGTAAAAGAGGCACAGTTTTTACTTGTCAGACATGCATGTGATTATATACTTGAAGACTTGCATTGTTTTAAGCAAAAAGCCATTTATGCTGAAGCTACAGTTTTGACAGATGTTATTGTTAAGTGTGTATGCATGTAGGTTCAATATTTGTTAAGTTAAAGAGTGCAGTTGATGACCAGTGTATGTGAATGGATACTTGCCAGGTGTGCTCATGAAATGTGTATGCATGTAGGCTTACAATTGCTTAAGCAGGTCACTGATATTGTGGGATGTATGCATGTAGGCTTACAATTGCTTAAGCAGGTCACTGATATTGTGGAATGTATGCATGTAGGCTTACAATTGCTTAAGCTGATCACTGATATTGAAGTGCAGTTTTGACAGTTAAGCTTGTGGGATGTATGCATGTAGGCTTACAATTGCTTAAGCTGATCACTGATATTGAAGTGCAGTTTTGACAGTTAAGCTTGTGGGATGTATACCTGAAGGCTTAAGCTGTACATATTTTACAACTGCCTTGTTAAAAATATGTTGAAGGCCAGATTCAGAACATTGGGTTGTTGGGTTGCTGTTTTTAATTTTATTTTTAATATGCATGCATATTTTTTATTGTTTTGTATGATTTTGTTGCATTCATGTTGTTGAAATAAGTCAAAAAGAGTGCTTGCCATCACTGTTGCATAATTAGCTTACATGCAAATTCTGCTGTTTATTTTAAAGTAAAAGAATAAAATGTGACAGTGTCATAAGCATCTTAAAGCATATTAATCTTGCCATTGGAATTAAGTAGGGAGTTATAAGTCAAAAAGAGTGCTTGTTGTTACTGTTGCATAATTAGCTTACATGCAAATTCTGCTGTTTATTTTAAAGTAAAAAAATAAAATGCAATAGTGATATAAGCATCTTAAAGCATATTATTCTTGCCATTAGAATTAAGTATGGAGTTACAAGTCTAAAAGAGTGCTTGTTGTTACTGTTGCATAATTAGCTTACATGCAAATTCTGCTGTTTATTTTAAAGTAAAAAAATAGAATGCAATAGTGACATAAGCATCTTAAAGCATATTAATCTTGCCATTGGAATGAAGTAGGGAGAGTGTATGGGGAACAAAGAGGTAGACTAATTGAATAAATAAAAAAAGAATATGGTAGATTTATTTTTACTGATTTAATTATTTTTTTTAATTTTACAAATAAAAATATTCTTTAATATTGGTTTTCAGTTGGTCTGGAAAATTTTTTGAAAATTTTGGTTATAATTGTATAAATAAATTATAGAAAATTCATAAATTCTCCCTTTAAAAAAAAAATTAATTCACCATTTGTTGTTATAAAATTTTCAGAGTATATTTCTTAGCTGAATCAGAATGGCAGAATTATTTTATTGATCATTTTCATCTAGTGCAGATACGGGTATGTAGTATATTCAGTCCTAAAATTATCTTAGTAACAAAAACACAAGGGTTATTATTCATTTGACTATCAAGGGTATAAATAATATTTTGTAGAGTATAATATTTCTATTATAATAATATAAAATTCATTGTCAAATGGTTTTACTATTTCAGAAAAGGGCCATCCATTTAGTACTATGCAAAAAAATCTGCAATATTTGACCCCTGTTTTTGTTGCATAATGTATTTCATTCACATACAAACATATGTACATCATAGAAATTTCACCCTCCCCCAAACCTTCTGGGGTCAGAGTCATCATATTTTCAGTAATACACTCCTGTGACCTAATATGAACAAATATTTTTTTTGGTAATTTACATTATTTATTACAAAAATAATATTTGTTTGTAATTAGGTCAAAGTAAATTGTTTTGTATAGTTTGAGACACTTTAATTATAGACCAAAGCCATTACAAATTACTGAGTATCATTCTCAGTTCTCTATTCAACATATCCCATTTCAATACATATTTTAGCCAGCATTTTATTTTTTCTACATGAATGAAAATATAAATTTTGAAACATTGCTGTAAAATAATAATTTTATTATTGTAATGCATATAATCAATACACAGTAGTGCTGCATATGTGTTTATATAAATTAATCATTTTTATGCCACCATAATCAGACTTCATTTGATGAGTTGTAATTTTTTACATGTTGATGTAGAACAGATTTTTTCCTATTCATTTTGCATCTATCCATAATAAATAATGATTATTGCCTTGCAAAACAGAAACAAATGGAAAAAACATTTCATTCCACTTCTCAAGTATTAGACAAGCACTTGATAAACTAGATAGAATGTACACTTACTCCATTGTCTTGTTAAACTATATACTTGTATGCTACTTGTTCCTACTTTTTTCCATGTGCAAATGCGCATGTGTTCACATACACAAGACATGAAAAACACCAAAAATCCCCTCTACCCTTCATTTCCACCAAAGCTTGTAACTAAAAGGATGGCCCTAAATGGCTGCTTTCTTGTGTTTTACACTCATTGCCTTTTAAAACTATAAATTACCATCTATTACTTTTCTGCAGAATAGAACAAGCACTTGATTTTCTAAAGGAAAGTATGTATAGTTTACTTAATCTCTGCAGATCCTCAAAAAAATGTGTTTCTTTGATCATCTATTAAAATATTATTATTTTAGTTATTTAGTACTATAGAAAATATATGATATTATTGAAAAGGTGAGAGAATAATAAACTATTGATTGATTTTATTGAGTATGAAAAATGAGTATTCATATATATAATATAAAAATTCAGCTTGATCTTTTTTTAATGGATGAAACTGATGTTAAAGACTAAAACAGCAGTAGCAATAAAAATTACAACAAAAAATAAATAAAAAATTTTGAAATAACTGTTGATAATTCTTTATCTTTTCATAAAGGTACATAATTTTTTTTTTTTGGTCAGAAAATGTGAGACGCTGATAAAGTATAAACTGGCACCTGAACTCAACAAATGAAGCAGGTTTTTGTTTAGCTACCTATGACATAATGCATTTATAATCATGATTTACAAAGACAGTAATACATAGCATCTGTAATAAATGATTTGCCTGCCATGGGCAGTAAGCAATGGTAACATTTGTAATTATAATTTATAAAGGGCAGTAAGAGATAGCATTTTAATTATGATTTGCAAATGAGCAGTAAGAGAATAGCATTTGTGTTCACAATTTACAAAGTGCAGTAAGAGATACATTTGTAATTATGATTTGTAAAGGGCAAAAAGAAATAGTATTTGTGATCATGATTTACAAAGGGAAGTAGGAGATGGTAACATTTGTAATTTTGATTTGCAATGGACAAAAAGAGATAGCAGCTGAAAAAAGTAAATCTCTCCCATGCTTTCTCTCGTCTTGAAACCTACTGCAGTATCACCAATCACCAATCGATCAGTTGCTTTCACTTTTCCATTCAATTCTCCTATATCACAACTTTTACCTTTTCAAAATTATTATTATTATATAGAATCATATAATGGTTGGGGTTTTTTTTTCAAGACGTGTATATTTTCTCTTTTTTTTTGTAAATTATTTACTTTTGATCTTTAGTCTACAATGTAACTCTAAATTATGTTTACTTTTGTTCCTTTATTTTTATTGCTTGGAGTTTTTTTAAAGTTGTTTTTATTATGGAAATTACAAATGAGTTCAAATTACAGGAATTTTTTTTTTCCATATATATATGGTCTTGTAATGTAATGTTTAAGTCATCAGAACTGTCAAGATTTTATTCAGCATTGTTGTGTCCCTGTGTTTACTTAATATGTTGTCTTCTACCTCCTTGAGAACCACTCCCATTTTTCTCTATTAATGTATTGAAACTGTGCTCACTATTTAAACTTTGTCAACTGCCACTATGGTGGCTATTAAAAAAAAAAAATCAGCAATTATAGAGAATGGTTTGCTGACGTATAGTTAAACTAAAATTTAAACACTAAAAAACAAAACTTAAAATATATTTTGTAAGCATATTACAATGTATTGAAACAGCATGTTAATATTGTGAATGTATGCACTGTATCATAGATAATCCCATTATCACTTATTTGCTTAAATTCATATGCATTCCAAATTTTAAAGAATTGTGTACATTAATGTAGCAAAGTTTGCAGTGCTAGCATACGAGGTCTTCATTTTTGTATTCCAACATTTGCTGTGTAACATTTAATATTGTGTGGTGATTCTTATGACACTTCCAAAAAGAGATAGATTATCTACCTTTGCTACTTGAAAAATACAAATATATGATTTGGAAAAGATTGCAATTAGCTTTCTTAATGTCAGGGCTTGTGTTAATTAAGATATCAATATGGGTTTCTGAGATTGCTGGTTCCATTTGACAAGAAAAGGTGAGAATGTTGGGGCAGGGTTGATGGTGGTGCATATGTTAATTAAGGTATCAATGTGAGGTTGCTGGTTCCATTTGACAAGAAAAGGTAAAGTAGTTAGTGGATGATTGCTTACAGAGAATACTAATTTAACCTAAGTTTTTCTGTTGTTTATCACCAGAGTGAAAAATAAAGCAAGATGGAACAGAGTTCATTTATTACAAAGAAGAGAAGTTTTAATGATGTAAAATTTTATAAAATATGGAGAATAAATGGCAAAATAAAATATTTTTGTAAAAAAAATCAAAATGCATTTTCCCTCTTTGCCAACACTACCAACCAATGGTCTTTCTCAGAATTTGTGAGTTGAAGTGTCAGACATTCTTGGGAAATTTGCAGATTAACTGTGTATAACTTTGGACTGTTTACATTCCTTTTTTCCATCTATGCAAATGTTTACATGTATTCTTATACAAGGCTAAATTTCTGCCCTTTAGAAATGCATATCACATCTCTAATATATCTCTGTCAATGCAGATTGTTCTAAAAGTTTTGTTTCAGGTGATAGGGACATATATATATTATTATTATTGTTCCAAATACCTTGTTGTGTATGATAAAGACATGCATGTTATTAAATTCATTATGTCTCTTAATCACATTGAATGCATATGCAAACAAGTGGATTCTTTGCTTATTGATACCATGGTATCAGAGTGCTTTATTTTTCTTGTAACAATTCTTGATTGACATTAAGTTCTGCTTCTGCAGTTACAATTTGATCTGTTATTCAGATTTTTAGATTCCACATTGTGTAAACCAAAACTGGTTAAGTTTCCTTGCAGAATTTTGTTCAGACATTTTGTCTACCATAAATCTTGAATTTTTTTTGTTGTTGTTTATTGTAGCATCTATGATACTTAAGTTAACCATCAAGATATTGTTTTGGATTTGACTTGGGGTGGGGTTTTCTACCATTTGTTAAATATTGCCCTAGGATTTCATCCTAATCATATGCTTTCAATAAATTCCATCTTATTAGACCAGTAAGATATTGAGCATTGCCCTAGGATTTTGTCCTATTCTTAAGTTTTCTATAAATTTGCCCTAAGATTTTGTCCTGTTTATAAGCTTTTTGTCATTTCCAGCTTATTAAGTATTGTTTGAGATCATGTGTTAAATATTGCCATTAAATTGCATCTTGGTTATAAAATCCAGCATGTAGACTAAATAAGAAATGGCCTTTCCACTTATAAAGGCAAATTCTGTCTTAAAAACTCCATTATGTATTTATTCAAGATGTTGCAGTTATATTATCTTTCTCATTATCACATTTACTACTACTGATTTATTTCATGTTTTTGCTGATGTCTCCCCATCCCAAGTTCACCCTTTCCTATTGTTTAATAGCACATGAGAGATATTGTGGTATTGACAGTTGTTGAATTTTCTTATACACAATTCTTTGTGATATGTCAAATATTTCCCTAGATGTGCAAGTTGTATTAATATTTGTTACAGTTTGGATAGAAGAGAATGTTTGAGACATAGAGTAACAATGTACACTAGTACTGCTGTGCAGTAAACAAAACAAAAAAAAAATCACATTAATATTATTTATAAAACATTAAACTCTATTTTGAAGAAAAAATACATAACATTAAATAGTAAACATAAAATTTTGTGTTGTTACTTTTTGTTGTTTTAGATAAGTCTTTTTGTAAAGATTTTTTTTAAGTTATGATCACTTTTATATAACTTTGTTCAAGCTATTTTTTTTAAGAAAAATTATATGGAACATTTTTATTTTTATCAGGGGGTGTTAGGTTTTTTTTCTATACCCAAAGTGAGTGTTAGGAAACCATTAAAAATTATGGTCCCTTTAACCAGCCAAGACATCCACAATATTCTTAGTTGAAATAATACTCATTAAAGATGGCAATTTGATTAGAATTCTATTTTTAGCATTGACAAATAGGTATAGCATTGAAGTAAAGACAAGTTGGGTTTAAGCTCTAGTACTGCAGTTCAACCTAGTAAAGGATTGAATTGAAGATCCTGAAAGGGAATTTTCAAAAGTAAAATAAAAGTAAAAATAAATTATTTTTTTCATACCACAATCATACACTTGACTCTTGCATGTAAACACAATAAACCCTTTTTTTAAAAAAATACTTTGCACTGTGTACACACCTGACATCTTCAAGAACACCCATTTAAACATTCGTGTGCAAATACTCCACAACAGCAAGAAAAAATGTCTGAAGAGTCCTAATGATTTACATTACAGAAAGATGACCTGGAGCAACTAGAACAACTATTTTTGTAATAATACTATAATTCTTGTAAAATAAATATATCCTATCCAGAAGTTTCCAAAGCAATTAAAATTAGGTGTACAAAATGTTTTAATTCCTTATTTCTGATATTCTGTATGGAATACTATTGATAAATGGAAAAAGAAAAATGCATTAACCACCAAATTTAATTTGAAGAAGTAAGTCTAGAAAAAATTTATTTGTATGTATTAGTTGTTTCATTTAATACATTATAGCGTGGTTTGGCACTCTTAAGAAGTGAATTTGTGGCCCATTTGCTGCATATTCAGCTCATAGGACTAAGAATAAAATTATGTAACACTAAAGGATTACAGTTTGCTATTTGACTAAATGAGTGAAACAAACTGGTGATGATAAAAATGTGGGTTTTAAAAATTACTTTAGCATTTAACACTCCAATTTTGTACTTTTTTTTTTTTTATATGACGAGAGCTGAAATAGAAGAGGGGTCTCAAAAAAGGGTTGATGAGAAAACAGTAATTTGACAGATACAAAATATATATTTCTTGAAGATTTATTAAAGAAATCTTTTGAAAGAAAATATAATTTTGTCACAAAGAACAAAGGCAGGGGGGGTGGGTTGTTGGTTTTGTTTGGTTGGTTTTATTTGGGGGTGGTAGAAAGATTGTTTATTTATATATGTGTATGTGTTTTCTTCTTTTTTACCTTTGGTTCATGGGCAACAGAGAAAACCTTAAAACTGCATTACAATAAAATATCTGAATTGTCACATTTCCCATTTACAAGTGATATCCTTGTAATTGGATCATACATAGGTGTAATCAGATTTCATCATCCCAAGGAAAAGCATTACATTTCATCTTTGTTTTTATTACCATATAGCTTTGATATAAATATTCATATCAACATTCAATATTGTTACTTGTATGCCTCTTAGAAGAAACATTGGCAATGCTTAAAATCATTTGATGTGACCAGAGTATTCAAATTACACATAAAATGTATTACTGTGCATGGTGTCTAGAAATATAAAGATGTAAAAAAATATAATGCTAGTTGTCACTATTTATCAACATAACTGCAATAAACAAATACATTGAAGATGAATATTGTGTTTCTTTGTTTCATTAGTGGCATATAGTATTGAGGTGTGTTCACGAAATTAGTAGCATATAGTACTAGATGTGTTCACGAAATTAGTAGCATATAGTACTAGGTGTGTTCACGAAATTAGTAGCATATAGTACTAGGGTGTGTTCACGAAATTAGTGGCATGTAGTACCGGGGTGTGTTCAGGAAATTAGTGGCATGTATTACCGGGTTGTGTTCAGGAAATTAGTGGCATGTAGTACTAGGGTGTGTTCATGAAATTAGTGGTATGTATTACCGGGGTGCGTTCACGAAATTAGTGGCATGTAGTACTGGGGTGTGTTCAGGAAATTAGTAGCATGTAGTACTGGGGTGTGTTCAGGATTTTAGTGGCATGTAGTATTGAGGTATGTTCAGGAAATTAGTGGCATTTTAAATGTAAAATTTGCAATTGGGATTACTTAGATTGCACTCTGTACTCTTTTATTGTGGTATATACAAAAGAAGAAAACTATGGCATAGTTCTTCTTCATGGCTATTGTCCTCTGTTCATTTATTCCAATTTGGCTGATGTCATCATCAAAAAATTCTAATCAAAGAATCTACTTGAGCAGATATGTCTAAGACATTTTCAAGAGATGTATGGTTAATCCCAGTATCTACTTGAGCAGATAGGTCTAAGACATTTTTGAGAGATGTTAATATCTCTTTGGAGATCCTGGAGCTGAAATGGTACAAATAAATGATGGAAGTACTCTTTCTGCAACAGGATGCATTCACCATCTTTATACCACTAATTCTTGAAATAATTATTTGTTTAATATCTAAGAGTTAATGATTTTCTTTGGTTATACAATCAATATCGTGATATGCCTCCACAAGGATACTGATTTTATGAAACGGATTCGCAACCCTATACACTTACTTTGATGTCACGGATAACTTTAAAGATTTTACTGCTCCAAAGCAAACAGTTGCTTTGAACTTGTTTGTTGGAAATCCAATTTCATTTTCATGTTTTTAAGCATGACCCTGGTATTTATGTTCACAGTATTACAACTTGTTCCAAAATCAATGAGCATTGTATGACCACTATTTTAACAGACATATTCATCAAAGCATTACTTAACTGCTCTTCTTGACAAAATACATATTCTTCATCTATTTTGTCTTTTTGTATGATAAAAGACAAGATTTTTTAAAATTTATATTCTCTGATTTTAGATGTAGATACTTTTTGGCAAAATGCCTCTTTTGTGCACAGATTGCATTTCTTATCCTAGCTGGGCAAGAAGGGTCTCTCACCCTGTGATATGTTCTCCCACACCAGAAACTATTTAATATTTGCTTTGATCATTATGTTACCGGCTGAGTTTCCATTTTTTATACATTGGCAAGTACAAAAATTCCATTATTAGATTGTTAATCTATCTTTCTTGAGAAGTGAGCAGTTTCGTGAACTCCAGGAATTTATTATAACTTTCTTAGATAATGTTTCCTTTCTCAAAATAAAATTCTATAATTTCTGAGAAAGACACACCCAAAACCTAGTCTCTTTATCTTTATTCTGTTTCCAAATCTTAAATGCTATCTGCATTGTAAGCTCATTAAAAAAAAAATGTCTTTTCATTTGCTTCAAAACTTGTGGCGTGAAATATTTATATAATGTATTTTTGTTTACATCATAACTTGTGACATACATATGTAAACAAATGTCCTTTCATCCTTGTGGCATAAAATATATATACAAATGTCTTTTTGTTTGCTTCACAGCTTAAGGCATGAAATATGTACATAAATGTCTTTTCATTTGCTTCATTAACTTGTGGTATGAAATATGTATACAAATATCTCTTCATATACTTCATAACTTGTGGCATGAGATATGTATACAAATATCTCTTCATATACTTCATAACTTGTGGCATGAGATATGTATACAAGTATCTCTTCATATACTTCATAACTTGTGGCATGAGATATGTATACAAATATCTCTTCATATACTTCATAACTTGTGGCATGAGATATGTATACAAATATCTCTTCATATACTTCATAACTTGTGGCATGAGATATGTATACAAATATCTCTTCATATACTTCATAACTTGTGGCATGAGATATGTATACAAGTGCTGCCATCACCTTAGTATAAGTTTCTCCTTTCTATGGCAGTGTTACATCTCTCTTGCATATATGTTCCTACTAAAAGAAGTAAAGTTTTCTTCTGTTGTGCTGTTTATATTATCACCAACAAAACATAATTCAAATCACCTCTTCCATTAACTCCAGTGGCTATCTAATTTGTAGGTCCCTCCTTTATATCACAATAATAAGGCATTTTTATCAAACATTTTCATGCTATCATTGTAGTTTGTACAGTATAACCAAACGTTTCCATTATCATTTGTCATCAAATGTTGTCACACTATCATTGTATCATCAAATGGCATGCTATCATTGTATCATCAAATACTGTCGTGATATCCATGCTATATCTGTATCATCAAATGTGCTATCATTGTTTCATCAAATGTTGCAATGTATCACTGTTTCATCAAATGTTGTCATGTGATCATCGTATCATCAAATGTTGTCATATATCACTGTTTCATCAAATGTTGCAATGTATCACTGTTTCATCAAATGTTGTCATGTGATCATTGTATCATCAAATGTTGTCATGTATCACTGTATCATCAAATGTTGCAATGTATCACTGTTTCATCAAATGTTGTCATGTGATCATTGTATCATCAAATGTTGTCATGTATCACTGTTTCATCAAATGTTGTCATGTGATCATTGTATCATCAAATGTTGCAATGTATCACTGTTTCATCAAATGTCATGTATCATTGTATCATCAAATGCCATGCTATCACTGTTTCATCAAATGTTGTCATGCAATCATTGTATCATCAAATGTCATGCTATCACTGTATCATCAAATGTTGCTATTCTTCTACTTAACTGTTCTACTTCAAAAGTTCATAGTAATGGCTAATGCTATAAGAAAAAGTATTCTTGTCATCAGCTGGATTGTATCTCCTTCATATACATGTATTCAGTAATTACTAATTTAAACAATTATTTGAACAAATAAAAAGTGTATTATAATCTAAATGTGCTAACAAACATGTATCACAACCAGAGCATTTATGTTACACTACACAACTATTCTATGGTCCTACTACATGGATAATGGAAATGACACTTCTTGTCATTATATCCACAACTGAGTCTATGGTCCTACCACATGGATAATGGAGTTAACACTTCTTGTTATAATGTCACACAACACATCTACTACATAAAGGAGATTATATTTTTGTTATAGTGCTTCATTCACATTGTGTCTCAAAATGCTATGATGCAGGTCAACACTGTACAAAAGCATTTTACAATCAGGACATATCTCAACCATCAATACAATTCAGTCAAGGAGTGACAGTGTGGGTTAAAAAAAAAAAACTACAACTACTACAAACGGCAAGGTGGAATTCAAACTTCAATTACCCACAAAATGCCAGTGCCTAGACCTCATTGTCACCTGTCTCCTCATAAGTATATTTCAGTAAAAAAAAACAAGTTAAGAAGCATAATTTAAGAATATCTGATAATTATCATAGCACAACATAATGAGTACAAGTTCTCTAGTTAAGTTCACACCTCTTGCATTAGTTTGCACTGGCACACTTTTTGCCATCTTACATCCTACTTCTTTATAAACCTATTTAGTTTTCATTCACTAAGAGTCTCTGTTTTTTGTTGCATGATTAATTATTCTTGGTAACTGTAAATTATTTACTTTGACTTAAAATTGATGGAAACAGAAAATTAAGGCCATCAGCAAACACTGGTACCACCAAAGTTGACTGTAACATTTAAAAACTCATGTTACTTATTAGTGGTTTGATTTGACTTATTTCTATGTAATCTCTCAAATCTACTAGTTACATCCTCATCATAAATAAGTTAATTTATCTATTTTGTATTATAAATATATCTAGTTAGTCATCAACACCTATAGCCAATACTGACTTCATAATCTTCTGTAAAATAATGATAGGTCATCTATAATTTATTAGATATAACAAGACAATAAAAACCGATTTTCTTAACTTCCCGAAATATTTGTCACGGTTATGAAGGAATATTATTTTTTTTTAATTTCTCTCTCTCTTAAGTGTCATACTCTAAACGATTAACGAAACAGCCAAATTAATTAAAACATGGAAAGGGGCTAAAATAACCATTTGGTCAACAATGTGAAACACTAGCTGAGATAGAAATGCTCTTTCATGCCGGGGGAATGGAAAAGTGTAATTAACTTTGGAGGGACGCACACGTTTACCCCTTTGGTCAGCGTCGCCAGTGCAATAAATTTGTGTAAGTGTACGGAATATGTGGATAGGCCACTGAGACACTAATTTTGTCTGTGAGTTTTGAAAGCAGGCTCTGAGTTTTGAAATGTAACTTATTTTTAAGAATCACCACTATAAAAGTTTGGTTGTTACAGTTGATATTGTATTGTGAAATTACTTGTCAAAATAGAATTTGAGTTATTGGAAAGTTAAGATTTATACTGCTAAATATATGTGTTAGTTTATGTGTACAACCCTTTCTTGCTACGACTAGTGTACTCTGGCCAGGTGGCGATGAATCACCCTAGTAACTTAGTTTTAAAAATAAAATAAAAGTAAGGAAAGCTCTGAGATTAGTCTTGTGTGCTCTGAGTTAGTTAGATAGCTGGCAAATGCATAGGTCAATCAAAGGTGCCAACTTGGAATTTGATACTTGGCACTAAATGGAAGTGGACAGTCAGAATATTCATCAGCACCTATGTGCACTACTGGATGGGGGTACTGTGTGCTGGAGGGGGGGTGTTCTAATCAGCTCAGTGAAAATGATGTACAAGAACTTTGTGCATAAAAGGGGATGAGGGAGACAGAAACGAACTAGAAACACCGAGAATGTAGGATTGGTAGAGGGTGAAAAAGACCCTCTAAGTTTCTCCCTGCTTTTATGTACCGAGAAACTCTACGAGCTGGGAGGCAATCAGCTAGAGAATTCTTGGACACTGCAGTAGAGTGCCAGAAGTCTACCCGGCTGTATTTTGAAGACGCGCCATCATGGCCGTCACAGATCAAGGTGGACCAGTCATATGGACAGTCATCTCGGGTTCTTCAAAGACTGTGCAAAGACTGCGTGCGATCAACTATTTTCCAATTGAAGAAATTAATTGGACGTTTAGTGTCACAGCGCTGGGAAATATTGCAGCAGGAAGCAGTCGCGATCATGCGTGGCATACTGCAGAAAAAAACGGCAAGGTTGACTGTTATGTGAAGAGATGAGAAACGTAAGAGAAGAGAAGAGAAGAAACGCGATGAGATGAGAAGAAATGAGGAAAGAGAAGTAATGAAAAAGTGAGAGATAAGAAACATAACAATGCATCGAGATGAGAAGAAATGAGAAAACGTAACAAGAGTCGAGAAATAGGCCTAACGAGGAGCACAGTGAGAGCGTAAAAGAGTAGCAACCATCGTAGCAGCGAGGATGGCTGTATTTTGGTTCCAGTGAGCGAGCCACAACGTCAACGGTGTTTTTGTGTATCATCAAAACCCCCCAGCACAAGGAGAAAGTGACAATAACTATGTGAGTAGAAAAATTCTAACTAGTGTAGGAATCTCAGAACACATAAACCTAAAACTTAAAACTACAGCTTAGGATCTTAATTAATAATTAAACCTTAAATTTAAATGTACGTTTATAAGTGAAGAATCATTTTAAGATTTATAAGAAAATGCTGATGTGACTATCTCTTGAGGACTTGCAAGTCGAATGACATTGTTTATCGTTGAACTATTGAATTTTGATATAGGAGCAGTGGCTCCAGAACTTATAAAGAGTGACTGTATTTTATGTTGAAAAATGCTTGGCCCTATTTAGAAATAGTCCTGCATTCTTTCTTTTCTTTCCCCTACCCCACGGGTGTGAGTTGTGGATGGCTGACTAACCAACTTGTGAGAGGAAACCCATAGATCAATAAATATGGATTTATACTTTGACCTTGAGGCTTTTCCTGTCTATGGTTTTGAAAGAGTGGTTGTGGTCGTTGTTACATGCTGTGTCGTCTGTGCTGTCTACACTTCACCCTTACCTGTATGCAAGCATACATGCAAACATGTCAGCAATACGTAACCTACATGTAGAATAAAATTCGAGCCAAATAACCATCTTGGTATTCTGTGTGTGGATTTGTATAATATCTATGCAAGTCCTACATGGCGTCGACTAGCCACCATACCCCTTTCTTTCAGAGAGAAGGGGGTGGGCGACAATATTATTACAAAGCTTTAAGAAAATATCTGACTTGACTTAAACAAGTGAATATCAATTTCTTATCTCATTACTAATTCAATAATTCTGATTAATATTATTATTATTTGTGGGGGTGGCTATATTTTTTCATATCTGATTAGATCGGAATATAAGCAACAGTTTCAATTAATAAAGATTAGCATGTTAGTAGGTAGTATATTATTATTACATATAAACCAAACGTACTAATAAACTATCTATTACATGTATTAGTTATACATCATACACATATTTGTTTATATGCATATTTGTTTCTTTTTTGCTTCCCCACCCCCCAAACAGGAGCTGCAGTAGACTTTTCATCCTGGAATGTTCTCAGTCTTGGTTGGTTCCTGTGGGGATTTCCTTTCCTCATTTTTTTCTGGAGAGGGGTGGTGGTTGGTTTTGCATTGGTGTTGGTGATAGGTTGTTCGCTGGTGTTCATGGATATCTGCCTTGTGAGTGTGTGGGTGTTTTTAAGCTTGCCTCCTTCTTTTAGGGTGGATGTAAAGTGTTTGCATCCAGTTATTAGTGTATGGTGTATGAGTAAGGTTTTGGTTGGGGTGGGTATAGTGTGTATATGCAGTTTAATTTTTTTTTTTTAATTTTAAGTTGGTGTAATGTGCTTGAGTCTGGGTGTGTGTACTTTGATTTTTTTTTGTAGTTATTTTTTGTGGGGTGGGGTGTCTGCTTTGGGTGGGGTGAATTTGTTTCTAGTGGGGGTTTCTAGTGTAGAAGAATTTGTGTGTGTGTTTGTGACTGAGACTCTTACTTGTTTTATAGTAGTGTGATGTGTTTATTTCCAATATGAAGAGTATTAGTGCAGTCTGAATCATATCCTCTTTTCCTTGGGGTGGGAAGAGTAGGGAGTGGATGGTGAAAGATAGCTGTAGTAATGTTACTGTTATTTTCACTATTCCCCTGTAGTCCTGATGGGTATGGCAGTTTAAAAGAAGTGTTTTGTGTTGTCTGTTCTGCAGGGAGTGCATGTTTTAGGTTGATGGTTTATCTTATGGATGTATAATGTAGAATTTAGTCTAAGTCTATTGATTGCTCAGGCGTGGGTGATACATTTGGGTTTTAAATATGTTGGTGAAGTGTGAGTGTATTTCTGTTTTGTGGTGTGGTGGTTTTTAGCTGTATGCCATGTATTACTCCAAATTTTGCTCCCGTCTGCATTTTCATTTCCTACTATATTGCTGGAGATCCACATTAGTGCTGTTTCAATGTCTTTTTGCTTGGAGCGTGTCGAGTCCAGTGTTTATTTGGGTCATGATGCATGTTTTGATTGAGAGGAAGGAGTTTTTAAGGCATTCTACTAGTGATATTAGTGAGTCAGCATGAGGATTTGTTTAGTTGTTTGGAGCTGTCTTGTGTGAATGTGAGTGCTTTTTAAAAAAAATGGTAATTAGCTCTGCTGTTAGAATCGAGCAAGCTTTGTTTAGTTTGAAAAGCAAATACTCAAACTATGGGCAAACAGAACCTCTCATGGAGACTCCCTCCCCACTGATACACAGCAACAAAACTCTAAATTGGACAACAAAAAAAAAAAAAGGATACCGCAGACCCATCATAAAACCAAATACCAGACAACAGAAAAAATGGGATGATAGCAGACAACCACCCTGCCAACTTATGAAACCACCAATAAAAACATACAAACTAGACAAACTTAATGTTGACCCCCTATGGATAATTACTTCTCCACACACAGACTTTATACACTACTTCAAGGCTCTAGAGTTTCGTTCAGTTTTTGTTATGTTGTTGATGTGTTGGTGGAAATTAATGTTTTCATTGAAAGTGTGGTCTAGGAATTTGAGTGCTTTGGTATCATTGATGATAGTGTTTTGGGTGTATAGTCTTTGGATATATATATTTTTTTTTGTGAGGAAAAATCCATAGCTTTTAATTATTTTTTGAGTGGCCAAGCTAAGCCACGTTTACGTCCATGTTATGAGATTTTCTAGTGTTTGTTTGAGGTGTTGTATGATTTTTCGCTGGGGTTTTGTGGGCGCAGTATAGGCCTAATGATGTATGCAAATTGTGTAATGAGTGTTTGTTTCTTTCGTGATTGTATCTAGGTCACATGTGGCTATATTGAAAAGTGTGGGGCTTACATAAATTTTTTTTTGTTATATAGAATATTAAATCAATAAAAAAAAAAAAATACCATAGCAAAATTCAGAAATATAGCCCTACAGTATAACTGTACTGACCTATTTCAATCTTGCCTTCACAGTCACATTTTCAAATAACCTTAAAATAAAAAGTAGATTCGCACAAATTAAGAGAAACCTAGCAGACATCAAGAGAATTGCTGCAAAACGCAGTTTTATATAGTAATTTTAACTATAAAGTACATGAGATTTCTTGTCATACTGTATACTGAAAGCATATAATTTCTTTTTGGCTTCATCCTCATACTAATATCAACCCCTCCGATCCAAATTTTAAAAACTGTTCTAGACTAACTTCCTTTTCCGGTCAGCCTCCGCGAAACAGCAAGTAGGTATAATTTAAGCAAATAAACTTATTCTTAATCTCCTATTATTATCGTGCATCTCTTATTTTACAGTATCGTCTGTTTTCATAACGTTGTAGGTAAAATAACTATAAATTTTATCTAAGTTTAAAAGATTAGTTTTACTTAATACCATGTGTAAATTACAGTAGCATATATCATTATGTTTCAATACTGTTATTAGTGTTAAAAAATAAAAATTGTCAAGTCTACAATTATGAGTAAATCTATAGAGACTCATTTTGTTTTGTTTTGTTTTCTTAATAACTGACAATTTTATTATTTGTATTGTTATATTGGGAGTAGAACAGAAATAAAATTAGGCTCTAAACATAGCTATAAAAAGTATAATAATACCACTACCAAAAGTACCAGTAGTTTATTGAAGAACGCAGTACGGTTAGTAGGTAGTCCCACTCATTTTTTTCTACTTGTACAGATCTTTTATGCTCAAAATATGTGTTTTTGGTGCAGTAAGGGTGTATAGAAAACATTATGGTGATAGATTTAATACTTTTGGATATATCTTCAATTTAGGGTCGTAATTTGCGATCAATGTTTTTTAGACGTAACGAATGTGCAATTATCACTTTCAGTACAACTACAAGTAAAATGTAAACCACACTGATCAACAGTCCAACATTTTAAATTAACATACTCCAAACAACAAGAAAAAAACCAGACATAATGCAGAATTCAAATTTCAGTTTATTATAAATTGCAAATGAAAACATACTTTTTGTTTACAAAATTGCTCACAAAACGCCTCAAAATGAAATATGCAACTTACTAAGTAGGTCTATATCCAGAATGCATGTTATGAAATCATTTGCCATGTATTTAATGCCTATTTTTTCGAAAGGCAATGCAACAACATTGAAGAAATTGTTTGAAGCTGAAAATGGCCATTTCAACAAATTTTAACCAAAAAAGAGCAGTAACCAAGTGATAGGACTATACAGAGAATGTAAAAAACCAAATTGTCATATCTCTAAAACTATAGCGAGTATAGGCCTACAACATACAGAGCTGATTCACATATCAAAATGATCAGTAAACTTCTCTTTCTAAATAGGCCTATTTAATACACAAGTTGTGTTTAATCATTTATATAATTTACAAATTACATTTTAAATTTATTTTTCAATTTCTAATGAAATGGATCTATTGCCACATCTCTGAAACTCTATGGTTCACCTATTAAAATGATCAGCAGGATGTTATACATGAAACTAATCAAAAGATCTGTTCAGCATTTTATTTGTTTTAATATTTTTAATACATAAAGATGTTGATCACATGCCACTACTAATTATAATTATATGCCCCCTAAAAGAACAAGACATATCCTTTTATACTGAAGGTTTTGTGACCAAGAATTAAATCACTGAAAATGTGCATGAAAACTTCATTGTTAAAACAGTGGTCTACCCATATGTACATTATTTAAAGAAATATTGACATTTATATAATTGCAATGCAATAAAATAATTTCATTTCTGTTTTATGAATATGCAGAATAACATCATAATAAGCATCATGTACTTACAATAATATAACATTATAAGTATAAATTAATGGTAAGTCTTGAAAAGAGGTGATGTACTGGTGATCCCAGTAGCTTCATATTGATAGAGAAAAATAATATACCAGTCACAATATGTTTTTTTTATATATAGAAAATCCTTGAAAAACTCAGCAGCTGTCCAGTTCTTCTGTTGGTTGTCTCCATTTTTAAGTTTTTAAAACAAATTTGGCATCCACATCGTCACAGTCCATGCTATCACCCCACTTCAAAATATTCTTATTTCTGTACCGCTCCATAAATATTATCTTTGAACTGTTTGTTGGGTGTGTTTGAAGAAAAGATGACACAATTGGCTTTGCAGGAAAAACAACTTGAGGATCGCAGTTTGAATGTAGTCGCTGTCTCATAGGTTTGTTCATGCTTGGACCTCCCTCCTTCTGACACACTTCTGGGTTAAATGATCAACTCTCTGCTTGATCCAAAACAATTAGATTGACTGCCTGTCCTTACATTAGTGATTAGGACCAGACTTCCCTGTTGGTAGGTTGAGTTGAGTGGTTCTCAGACTACCGCTAAATTGGCAACAAGTAGATGTAGTGCTCTGCCATCAGTGGAGTGTCATCAGGCATGATATTACTCCTCCATTGAAATGCACACTTATGTAACTGTTCCACCCTGGAATAGGTTGGGTTCAAGGCCTTTGGCTATCCATAGGCAAAATGTCCTGTCTGACTGTTTTGCCAAAACACCATGATCATGATGGCTTATTCAATGGTTAATGAATTTTGCCCATAGAGTGAGACAATCTTTTACCAGATAACTTCACTACGTTGAGATACTCAGCTGCCTTGCCATCACCACTGAACGAGTACCTAAATGGTGACATAAACGAAGAAGTTATGCTATCCATGTAAAACTACTGAAAAATAATTCTGATCTCTTTGTCAGTCAAAGAGTCTCTACTATCGTAATTTTTATCCCTTATACCAACCGTAGCGCATGAAAAACCACAAAGACCAATTTTAAAAAATAAAAACTGATGAGTCCACAACCACATTTTTGTGATAATTAAATTTGAGTTCTGTAAAGTGTGATGAATTTCTCCACAACCTGTTAGGTTTTTTTATAGCATAGCAATTAGCATTGTGACAGTTTTACTGCATTCCTTTATAAATGGTTTTCAGTCTTCTCATTCTTTCTTATTTACAGAATGCTGATACCAAAAAAGAACCGAGTTTCCATATATGAGTACCTCTTCAAGGAGGGTGTCATGGTGGCTAAAAAGGATTTTTTTTCCCCCAAACATCCTGAAGTGGATGTTCCAAATCTCCACGTCATTAAGGCACTACAGGTATACTAAGATAATATACTCAGCCAGTCTTTGCACTTAATATTTTCAGTAAGAATTATTCTTTTTTATACTGCTTTTAAATAATACATATTTCAGTCATAAAGCAGATTTAGTGTTAAAATCTTCAAAATCAATGAGTGAGATCCTTGTTAGACATCATTGATCAACTTGAATATTCTGTTTTACAGCATGGGCATTGAATTCATTCATCACTGTCGTATGTTTAACTCTTTCATGACTCGCTTCTGCCAGATTGTCGGCGCTATGAAATTCCCTTTTGTCACTCGAATGTTTGATCATCAGAACTGTTTATAAACTTTTAGCATTTGGTTTAGTGGTTAAAGGGAAGTAAGTGAGATATAATTAAAAACTGAATATTTCATCTGTGAAGTGAATACTTTACATTGCAACAGAAACTGAACAAGCTAACATATGCAAGGCAACTCAATCATTCTGGTGGAGACAAGATGGCAGCTGACAGAGGATGATGACAGTGAAAGTACTCTGTTGGAAAAATTGTTGGAAATTGAAATGAAAGAAGGCTCAGATGATGATGATGAACTATTTAATGGAATAAATTACAATACAGATTCTGAAGCTTAAATAATGTTAGCTGCTGAAGCAAGTATAGAAGCAAATTTTTTTTTAAAAAATGTTTTCGTATACTGTCTTTGTGGGACATTTTAGGTAAGAAATTATAGCTTGTTATAAATAATGTTATAATTTTATATTAACTCTTTCCCTGACGGCCATTATTGATAGAGCAGCATTCTTAATGGCACTCATTTAGATCAAAGCAGCCTCCCATTGACCAGTCAATTTGCTTAGATCTGACACCCTACAGACTGGGGTTTTATGAACCGAGAGCAAAAATGGGTTATCATTTTTGAATTTGTTATATCACCCACAAAAAGAGTCCTAATCAATTTATAATAGTAATAAAAGTTTCAAAAATGATTTTGTTTAAAAAATCTATTTTAAAAATCCCTGCTTAATGAAATAGAAAACCAATCATACACTTTTTTTTAAATCTAAAAACTGATAAGGAATAAAATTATATTTTATTCCTTAGTAAAATCTAAATATACTTGGAGTATCCATCACTCCTTTCATTTTGTATAAGTGATGAAAGTCAGGTCTCTTCTGGTTGGCCTGTCCATCTGTCACTGACAAAGGTATGGAGTCAGACTGATAAAACAATTTCTAGCAAAGATTGATTTTATGCCAACATTGCTGATAAAAGGATCTGCAGATTTAATGCTGAAATATGAATGCATACATTTTAATATTACAGAGCCTAAAGTCCAAGGGGTTTGTTAGGGAGCAATTTGCATGGCGTCATTATTACTGGTATCTAACAAATGAAGGCATCCAATATCTTCGGGACTTCCTTCATTTGCCTGCAGAGATTGTTCCAAGCACACTAAAACGTCAAACCCGGACAGAAGCACCAAGACCGCGACCCAAAAGTATGCATTTACTTTTTATAATTTCTTGCTCTTTTGTATTGACCATAATTCTTAGAAATTATTTTTTTTATAGTTTTAAATGTGTTGTGCACTTCAGCTGAGAAGTTAGAATATATTACATATCTGAAGAAAGTAGTTCATTTTATTAATGATATTCTTACTATATATATAATTTCTAAAGCCTAGCCTGTGTTCACTGATACACCCATTAAAATTTGATGTTCACTTCAAAATCTTGGAATCATTTTTGTACCTATAATTAATTGATAATCAACACTATACATTGTCTTTTGACAGTTTGACGTTTCATAACGTGCCTTGTGTGTTCTCTTCATATTATTATGCTATTTCTGCAACAGTATCTTAAGTGTTCAGCTAGTTCCAAGCTTTGTTTTCTCATTGCTGTTTTTCATTTTACGTCCTGGAACAAAAAAAAAGCTTTTCTGATATCACTTGTGCCCTTCTGCCTAGTTATTTAAAAATTAAATTAGTTATTAAAAACTAGTTATTTAAGGTGCAAGTCATATTTCCTTTGTTCTTTTCATTATTTGTATTTATAATTTAATGATTAAAGTAGATGAGTTATATATATGTGTTAAAGAAAGCAAAATTTGTGTATGTTTTATAATTTGGACAAATGTTATAAGAAGTGAGAAGTTACTGGTCCCACTTAGTCAGCTTTTATTGTGTTTATATATAAATATGCTGGCTTTAAAAAAAAAACATGATAAGAATCTAATTGATTAAACTTATACATATTACAGTTTCATGTAACAATTTCATACCCTCAGATTCTTCTGAGTTTGTTTTTAATGTCAGTATGTAATGTATCCAATCTGTATTTGATGTGGAACTCAGGTAGATTGGTATCTATATTTCTTTCCAGATATTTGGAATATATATGGATAAAGTATAACCTGATTTTTCGATTTTTGCCCAATGTGTCTTGTCTCAAAAATATTTAAAAGTGCTTCTTTAATATGCAACATTTCATTGTTTCCAGCATCAGAAGGTGGTCCACGTGGTCCTGCCCAAGACAGAGAATACAGAAAGGCTGGAGGACCTCGTAAGTAATCATTTCTTGGTTGTAATCATAAACTGTTTGCTTTGCCAGAATTGTTTAATTCACCTACATCAAGTTTTTTTCTTTTGTTTCATACATTTGGTCAATATTTCCATTGTCCTTGGACACTGAGCATGTTCTGCTACGTCTGAATATGAAGGAAGTGCACATTTTGAATGCATGTTAACAGTAGCCTTTTGCATGCTGAATTTATTTTTGCAATGCTGTCATACTGTAGTTAGCATTGAGATTAAAACTTTGATCAAAGATTAGGCAAGGAAAATGTTAGCTCTGATTACAATATGCTTTGGCAAGGTTGAAACAGAAGTCAAACCATTGTATTGAATATTTTTCTTCATTGCAAAGCATCATACCACAGCCAACCTTTGTTTTGTTTCATACAGGGGTTCTTATCATCCATCTTTACTCAGATCATTTGATTGAGCTAGTGATTTTTCTTGATGATTTTTTTAACAATCACCAATAAATTCTTTTTTTTTTTGTTTATTTCACATTCTTGTTACACAGAAATTAACAGTTAAGCCTCTTATGCATAAACCCTGTTTAGTATATTAATTAAAGATGATTTTTATTATATTTTTGCCTTCAGATAACCATTTTATTTCAAAATGTTATATTTTTACAGCTGGTGATAGCAAAAAGGCTGATGCTGGGGCTGGAGCTACTGAAACTTTCCAGTTTGTAAGTGGAATATAATCTGTTTGGGGGAATCAAGAATACATCTGTTTTCTCAACCTGATCACCCTATGATTGAGCTTTTATAAATACTTTGCTTTTTATTTTCTTTTTCTAAATCTTACTTTTGTTCAAAATTCATTCATCATTTTTGTGCTTTTTGCTGCTAAATTGCACAGCCTGTATAGGTTGAGAAAGGGTTACTTACCTAGGCTTAATACTTAACTACACCATAACTCATTCATTATTATGTATATTCAGAATTAGCATTTGTTCATTTGCAACCACTTTAATGTAGATTTAGGTCTTTCTCACATGCTTTGGAATTATACCTTGAAATAAAACTAATGTTGCATTCAATCTATGAGAGAAAGAGATGTGTGGGTGTTTTTTCCTTTCTTTAAAATGGTATTAATGAAATATTTTGGTTGCTTTTTTTTTTCAATTAGATTTTAATTTCCCCTATCTAAAAATAAAATGAATATTTGATATTTATATATGTACTTATTTGCAGAGAGGTGGCTTTGGTCGAGGAGGTGGTGGTCGTGGGTTTGGAACACCTGAGGGGTCTGCTCCTGGTAGCAGACCCGAAAAACAATGAACTCACTTGTGATGATATGTGTTTGGGTAAAAAAAATAAATGTTACAACTCACTTATAGATGTTTGTAGTTATATGTTTTTTTTAAAGAGTCTTTTGTTTGTGTGTGGTTCTTTATAGGGTTCCTGTGCACATCTAGAATTCTGTGGAAGGTCTTATAAATCTGATGAGTTTTTAATTTTACCATTTTAAATTTTCGGTTGCCCACAGGCTGAAAAGACCCCAGCTAATGGTCCAAATTTGATTGTTTGCAAAATGTGTACAATTTGATTGGTCGAAACAGTCACTCTCTTAGCTTTGCTTAAATATGGGTCCTTTTGAGCACCCGAGGATAATGGTCAGTTTTTCTAGAAGGTAGGTTTATGTGTAGTCTATTTTTAGAGGGGTGGGTGTGGCTACAAAAGCCTTTATTGACACCAACCAAGAATAAAAATTGGGGTTCCAAGTTTATTAAAGACACACTAACCCTGACGATAAAAATAGCTACTTGTACAGAGTTAACAATATATAAAATTACATTAGGTTCATTAATTTCAAATAGAAAAGATACGAAGTGTATATGCTTTTCAAACAAAATAGTAATGATGATAACCATCTCAAGGAAATATCAAGATAATTTATCTATCAGAGACAGTCATACATTTTAATATTGAAATTTTTCTTGTCAGGACTTAAAATTGTTTAAGTTAGGATATTTAAAAGGATTCCTGTAACAAATATACTGCTGATCATATGCAATTTACACTTCCACAATGCAATATTCACTTGTAAAACTACTAAAATATGCAATTTAAACATTAAAAAAAAAGCAAACATATTCTCATCTTATGACTATCATCCTTGATATAATGACCATGTGAGCAAATGAACAGATTTCAAATGAAAATGTATAAACTTTATGGATGTACAATTTTTTTCTTTTTTAATTATATTTCAGCCATTTTCTGGGTAAGCAGAAACATTGTGCAAAGTGACAAGAACAAAATTATTTGTTAAAAACAACAAACTTTTGTACTGTCTTTGTGTTCATGGCAACTTTTGTTTGAAAAAAAAGCAGTAGAGAAAATGTACAAAAAAACAACATACAATGTAACCTATTAAAATATTTTTTCCTCAGAACAATAACTTGTAATGTCTAGTTTGCAATTCATATTATATGGAAGAATAATGTAATATATTGTGATGTATGTAATGAGCAGTAATACATATATTTCTGAAACAAGATGATTTGTGTCTTGAGCTGCTAGTTTCGCAGCTATTTTGGCTTACCATAAATCTCTGGAATCATATATGGATTTAGCTAATGGTATCATTGCTCACTGTCCATTGGCATACACAAATAGCACTTACTCTGGGGGAAAATATGTCTAAAATTAAAGATATTCACTTCTTCATCATCAAAAAACACCACTTTTTCTTCAGAACTGCTACAGAAGTTAAGGAATGTCTCTGCTTTGTCATAGCCACATAAAATAACATTGCCTTCAAAGATAAAATTGCTGGTCTGATTTGGACCATTTCTATCATTCATTCCATTAGTTTTGCCACTGTCAGATCCAGCAAATATATCTTTGAGACCAAGTCTCTCAATCTCTATAAGTATGGTTTGAAGGTTGATAGGTGATGGTCTCATGGCACTAATGATAAAGAGATGACACTTGCGAACATTCTTTAGATATTCCAGAAATTCTCTGGACACTCTGGAAGAAAGTTTCCTGGTCTCTTTGTTGTAGAGCTTCAATGTATTGTCCCAATCAAAAACAACATAAGAACCATCATCAATCTGACTATCATCTATCTTTGTAATATGATATTCTGAAGTTACTGGTAAAGCTGTTAGTGCCATGTGACTGATACTGTGCTTAGTTCACCCAATGTCCACTGAAAAATAAATATTCAATGACCTTTTAAAATGATAATAGAATGACTGCAAGGCAAGAAAACAATACAAAAAGTACATATATAATTGAGAGTAAAAATCCATTAACATTTGACATAGGGCAAAATATATCCTACAATAAATACAAATTGATAACACAAAATAAATAATTTTCTATAGGGCATACAACAGCCATTATTAGCTGCCTTTGAGTGTTAAGATATGTGGATGTTTTGTGGGGAAATATTTCAGGGAGGCATAACTTGACATTCTAAATAAAGAAATAGTAACAGCCTTTATCTGTATCTGGTCAAAAAACCTTTAAATAAGGAAAACACTTTAATGATTTTTTAAAAGAATGGAAAACATTAATAAAATACAAGAAGTAAATAAAACTAAAGATCAGACTTATAATATTTTCTAGCAAAAATCAAGAGCCAAAACAATATTGTCAAAACAAAATGCATTTTAAAGATCATTCACTGATACTGTGATAGGCAATGGAAAAGAAATCATATGTTAAACTACCCCCTCTATAAATTTAGTAATAACATTTAAAATAACGGGAAATATGATGAGTAATCATGAGCACAACTGGCCCTGCAGTGATGGATGAGACAAACATAACTGCTGATCCTTAGCTCTCCACTAACCTGATGATAAGAAATCAACACTTATCCCACAATTATACAGGCTCTGAACACATTGATCAAAATTCCAAGCTACCTTCACAGGCAAAGAAAACCTCTGACCCTCCTCAGCAAACCACAACACCAATCTTGATCCAGACATCAGGATACTATGCCAACTCCAGATAAACCAACTATTAGCCATAAGACATACAACCAAGCTTTTGCAGAGTGTGGGAATATTTAACCACACCATGGCGATTAGCATTTCACTCGAACATCTTGATTAAAGAGCTACTGGCTGACTGGATCATAAACCATTATTGCCATGCCTCTCAGCATGCACTGGAACAAAGACCACACAGATGGTACAAATACAAAGATCAGCTTGTGTGTATTAAATGCCCTCAACT
Organism: Sinotaia quadrata; assembly: GCA_028829895.1. Lineage (NCBI taxonomy): Eukaryota > Metazoa > Mollusca > Gastropoda > Architaenioglossa > Viviparidae > Sinotaia > Sinotaia quadrata. The sequence goes on from CM054184.1 coordinate 31,640,413, forward strand.
CACTTATATGAAAAATAATACATAGTTTAAAATTTTTAGAAAATACACAAATATTATAAACTGATTCTCTGTTGATCATTATAAATATGGTAATGTTACTTAATAATTCTATCAGAAAAAAATAAAGCAGGGGAATAATTTTGTTACATAATGACAAGATGGGGAACAGACTATTATTGCTATGTAGCTAAAACTAAACTAGATAAAAAAAAAGTCACAGTATGTCATGTATAAAGTCACATTTCCTATGTCAATTATACTTATCTATTACAGATAAATGAAGATGTGCGAGGTCTGAATACTATTTGCAATGAAGTATACATTTTTTACTTCTAGCAGTCATTTGATAATTACTATACAATAAATATGCTGCTGAATTATTACTTAATTGGTTAAGTTTATTTGATAATGTAGATTACTATTGATAAAAGAGGATTTCATATAATTTTCTATTATCTTCTCTATTAATGTTTATACAGGAAAGGCTTCCTCATGCACACGCAAGTTATCACTTCCTCGGTCTATATACTATGAATGAATTATTGAAATAATTATTCCAAGTGAATGCACAGTTGGAATGGTCTGAAAATTGGTGTATAGTGTGTTTGATGGGTTATGCATTAAAACCTGTTCAAGGAAGTGTGCATATCTGCTCACACTAGGTGCACCAATAGATATGCTATATTATTCATATAAATTATTGAATTAATAACTGAAATGAAAGGCACAGTTAGAATGTTAGAGAAAAATAGTGTAAAACATATATATATCAGTGCATTTGAGAGTATGTATTTGTCCATGAATACCCCGTAGGGTATTGTGTCAAGTGTGTCTATGTCAGTATGTTTAAGATTGTGACACCTCTTGTACCCTTTACTCATTATGGTTATTATTTATTAATTAATAACACATAATTAATTACAAATGATAAAGAATCTTAATTTATTCTTATTGTTATTAATAATTCTCCCACAAGACCAACATGTCTCTCATTTGGTCATAAGGGGTTGTAAACTTTTTTGTTACTATCAGATTCAGTATCCCTGAATGGCACCATCATGTTAGTAGAGAGGTGATAGGCAATATCACCAATCAAATGGTGCCTTTGTAGAATAATACAAGGAGTGCACAAAGGGGGGGCTGTTAAACACTGTTAAAGTGGTCTCCAATATTTCCCAAGAAGCTGTACAGAGGCAAGTGGCTTAATTTCCAGGCTAATACTTCTCTCTCTTGGCATTAATGGAGCAAACAATTCCAAAAGTTCTTGTTGAAAATAAAAGTGTATAAAAATATACTTGTAGTACATTCTAAAACTTAAAACAATAATAAACATTACTGACAAGTGACATCATTATGAGGATCAAAAGTTCCAAGTAAAAATAGTGTATAAATAAAATGTTATTAAATATAAAAGTCTGTAATACTAATTATTTTAAAACTAAAAGTACTAAAAAATGTAATATATTTTACAACTTTGCTTAAATATAATGCCTGTAAAACAAAAGTTTTCTGACAAACATAAGAAGATTAAAAAGCAGACAAATATTAAATTTAAATGACTCTAATAAGCAAGATATAGAGTGTTCACAATACGAATAAACTAGTTATTTTAACTAAATTGTATTTCTATCTGCATCCTGCCGAATCAAATGAGACATTCTCTGCACCAAACAGCTACTTCAGTATTACTATTACTTTTATTAGTTCCTTGTCTCAGACAAGTTGTCTGGTTACTTCATTCCAATATTGCTATGCATATTTAAACTCATTCATCCGTGCAGATTCATTTTTAAATGCTCTCTCTCTGGATATCGATGTACCGTTGTTTCTACGTAATCTTAAATACGCAAATTAATGTTTACTAAGAACACAAACCCCGAAGCGCGTGTCTGCCCGCACTGGCCCGCACAGTTTAGTCATGCCGGAAATGTGTTGCTAATTCTAACAGAAATTATAAACTTACTGAGATATCACCGGCAGGATTGAACTATTATTAATAAACATGGATGTTATTATTCATTATTCTGTGTCACTTATATACTTGACAAATTGAACTGTACGAACACTACCTTCAATTTGTATCCATTAATACCAACACATTACCTACTTTTAATATAAATTGGTGCTTTTACTTACACTTCTCCCCGGCCCTTTTCAGAGCCGGATGAACAAGAGAGAATAAACAGACACCACCTGTCCAGGTATTTACGAGTAGATGATGAAGAGCATGGCTCCTTCTACATAGCTCGCACCCTACTGCCTCAATAGTCACAATCGTGACCGGAAACGAAAATATCAACAAAGCGTACAGTTTTTTTTATTGCTCTCAGTATTCGCCACATCAAGCGAGGAAGGCATACGAGAAGTATATAAAATTCACAGGAACTGGCACCTCACCAAAAACGGAGATAAGAGATCAACATGTGCTGACAACGAGGCTCAAACGTCCATCAACACGAGTGACAAAGAAATCAACACGCACATCGTGGAAAATACCACCAACCACAAAAGTCAACTCCACACAGACTTTGAATGAAAAAATTAACAGCAAAGTGGCATTTTCACAGACACCAACTCCAGTGTCGGAAGAAAAGAAAACTCAAAGGACTACAACGGAGAAAAAGAAAATTCAGAGACAAAGAAGAAAAAAGAAAAACCTCATAAAGCCATTAATACACAGACTAATAACATCGAGACGAAGGGGGAAAAAATCCAAACGACAAACGTCTGCACAAATGAACCAAAACAAACGAACGAAATTTACCATACTGGACCAGGCTTCAAGGGAGCTCGAGGCCGTATCCCTCTCACCTATACCAGCGACACCGCCTCGACCACCAACAACGGCGACAACGACAGCAACAGAATGCCAGCCCACACCACCACCACCAACACTAGAACAGGGCCAAAAGAAGAAAAGACGGCGCCCGCCACCATATATTCGGAGGCAACAACAGCGCCCTCAACAACACCGCAGACATCAACAACAATGTCCGTACTACAAACATCAGTACCCCTCTTGAGGTTTTTTTTTTAACCATCCAATGGCCGACATGATTCAACTGCTGTTCGATCATTTGTACTGGCCATCAGCGCCCACCTTCAGATATCCCAACTGACACCGGGGACAGCCACAACAACAACAACCCCACCAGTGAGGAGGTCGGGAAGTTGAACAACCCGGGCGCATGTACACACTGGGTATAGATCTGGTGTGTTACTAGCCTGGGCTCTGTAAGACACCCCCCCCCCATCACCATAACACCAGGAACGGCTACATCAACGCCACCGCCAGGAACAACAACAACATCAACTCCAACCCACGAATTACCGAGTTTGGAGTCCGACTTTGCCGGCCAGACATGTTTTCGCAATGGGCGCACCCAAACGCGAAAGCGGCGGAAGCCGGAAGCGCCCCCTACATTAAGCAAGCAACATGGCGAAACCAGCGCGGAAGCTGCGATGCAGTAAGAAAGTAGTGGGAGATTGCGGCGGGATGTGGACACAGGCCACATTACCATGTACGGCCAGAAACAGTCTGCGGGCCAGTCAAAATCCCAGGCCGTATGTTGCCCATCCCTGCTATAGTTACTTACAAGAAATACACAGAAATATTTAGATAAGTGAACTGGGCACGTCTATGTGCGGCTCGACGGGGTTGAGGAAAATGTCGCTGGTTGTATAGCAAAGTCTAGATTGAACAAAGTCAAAATGTTGAGTGCCTTTTTCTTTTAGTTAGGTACATTTTTCTTTTTTACACATCCAAACGCCATCTAGAGGACTACAAATGAGAGCTGATAATAAGAAAGACGGGGGGGGGGGAGGGAAGTAACATTCATAACACCCTTCGACTATATCATAGATTATGGAGATAAAGAACTTGACAAAGCATTCCACCAGGTACTCTAGATAATCCTTGAAGGTGTTAAAAATAAAGACCTAATTGAGAATAAATACCAAGCCGCAAACAAAGTGTTATGAGTAAGCCATCCTCTCTGTGACGTTTTGCTCAGAGATTTCTTCTTTACGTTCACTTCTTTTTCCCCGATGTTCTCAGTTTCTGTAGAGTTCCTGTGGGGCCTTCCTCCTTACTCTTTTATTCTAGGAGGGTAGTACTGTTCTAAAAATAAAAATGTGGTGGAAGATTTATGGAAGTTATGGAAGTAGTTTTCCAATTGCCTGTCACTGTTTACAATTTACTTACATGTTTTAGTAGTGTTTCAATGATTGTATGCATTGTTTTTCCTAGGAATTGTGTTAATATATATATAGAAAATTATTTTTAAAAATGTGTGAGGAAGCTATTTCTTTTTATTATTTAGTGTGAAATGGTGTGTGTGTGTGGTGGTTTTATTAATATTTATTTTTATAGAAGGTGAAGTGTGTTTGTGTGAATGAGATGTGATGATAGCTTGGTGAATGTGATTTTGGTGATATTTATTTGGAAAGAGTAGTGTTTGTGTGGTGTGTGGTAAATGGTAAATGTAATAGTCTCATTGTGTCAGTCAAGCATTTTCTTTCTTCTCTGTATTTGTAACAATGTAGTAGAAAGTGTTCTATTGTGCTGTCTGTTCGACAGTGAGTGCATGATTTTGGTTCATTATTTAGGTTATGTTTTAAATCTTGTGGAGTTGTATCTTAGTCTTTGTATTGCTCTGTTGTGTGTTATGTCCGTTAAGTATGGGTGGGGTGGGGTGTGGTGAACTTGTTTTTAAAGATTTGTATTATTTGTGCTTGCAGTTCTGTTTTGAGTATTGGGGTGTTTAGAGGTATTCCATGTTTGCTACCATATTTTGCTCCTTTGTCCGCTGTTTCATTTCCTGTTATGTTTATGTGACTGTGGATCCATAACAGTGTTGTTTTTATTTCTTTTTTTTTCTAGTGTAGTTATTTGTTTGCATATTGCATTTCATTTGTTAAACCCACTTTGAAGTTGTTAAAGGCACAATGTTCATACATACGGATCATGCATTTGAATATATATTCACACAAAAATCATACTGAACAGTCCACATTCAAGTGGAAATATTTTTTCTTGTCAGACTAAATGAATATTAAAGAGTGAATATTAAAGTGTGCTCCCCAAAAGGCACTTGGTCCGCTTGAACAGCCTGGAAACCTCAGGGAAGGTAAGGGGCAATTCTCTCAAAAAACTGTCCAAGCTTGTCTGCTTTTCCACTCACCTCCCTGAACTTGGCTTTGAGTTCAGAATTACACTTATGTCAATTAGATCCATTTGAAGCACAGGAGGGACATCTTCCACATTGAAGAAAGGGTCAGCAAATATTTGAAAGGTGGTTCTGTGTTTCTTGAAATCTGCAAACCTGTGATCAAATTCTTTCCTGCAACATACTTCTCACCACTGAATGGTGTGCCAGAATCCATGAGTGCCTTACATGCTGGGAAATGGCAGATCTTGAGGTATGGTAGCCCACAGGTGACAAAAACTATAAAACTACCAGGGTGCATGAGAAAAACGTGCGTGCCACACTATCACTTAATATCAAGTGGGGGCCACAAAATATCGTCTGGTGGGCCACGAGTTTGAGACCCCTGGCATAAAGGATTGACTGTAAGCCTTGTGTGTGTCATCAAGCTTGTTTGTTTCTCATACAAATAACACAATAAGCTAAGGAAGACATTTTGCTATAGTGAAGGGTCATCATACAAGAATGGCTGTAGCCCTTTGTATATCATTAAACTTATTTGTGTTTTATGTATTGGTAAAAAGCAAAGAAACTTCTCAAAGAAATGTGCACTCTTTCAATCACTTTAATACAACCAATGGGACTCTGATTTGAAATTTGTTACATGCAGTGAACACACCCAAACACAACAGATTTAGCTTATTTGCACATCTGATCTAGATTTGTAATGAGCAAATAAATACCTTCAACAAAAAAGATATTTTCCATTATTTCAATGGAAATTATTACTGCTATACTTCAGTGGCCTGAAGTAATACATGTAAAATAGTTAAGAAGGTTAATACTACAAAACTCTAAGTCATGATCAATAATACATATACTATACTAAACAACAAAGATGCTTGTAGAATGCTGGTATCCAAAATGAAAAAAGATACAAACTCAATACCACAGCTTAGCCATATTTACAGAAACAAAATTCAGCAAAATATTAACATTTGCATAAATGAAGTAATGAGATGTGATTCTTATAACAGAAAACATTCATTATACATAATATTAAAAAAATCTATCAAATTAATATTATAACTATCAATTGAATTAATACAAAAAATCAAACTCCTGTAAACCAAAATTTTAAAGTATACAAAGTTTAAGTTTAAAATCCAACATGAATTATTTTCAGTTTTGTTTAAAAATTTAAAACACTCCTATCTTAAATATATTCCTCATGATAATGTAGTTCATATTTAATATTTAAAATAATTATTGTAGCCCACATTTAATATTTAAAAGAATTAGATTAATTTAGTCCAGATTTACTATTTAAAATAATTAGATTTGCTTTGTACTGCATGAAGCATATTTTTATTCCATGATACCTAACATCTTTATCATGACATAATAAATATATTTTTTATTTTCAGACATAATGATAAAATATTATTAAAGTAATTAAAGAGTTCATTAACACAAAATAGTATTTGTCCCAACAAATATATAAAATCTAAATTATTTTTTAATTTAAAAATGATTTCTGCCCAAATTATTTTTTTTTATTAAAAAAGTAATTTATGCTTGTGCTTCATGTTTTATATGGTATTTAAATTACCAGTAAATGAAAATTAAAATTAAGTGAATAAATGTAAAGATGACAATGAAAAACAGAACAAAATATGTATATTTCAATGAAAGCATTGATACCAATGCTGATGAATGAATATAGTAAACTATTAGGAAACAACTAAAATATTCCTTTGTAAAAGTATAGACATACTCTGCTTCACTGAGAAAAAAGTAAATTTTATTTTTAAAATATGTACTGGCAATCATAAAAAGTTAAACAGATTATAAACAATATGAAAAAAACTATGTGTGAAATGTCCACATTTTGAAATTTCACATGATAAAACCACAAATCAAAGAAATTAATCACTTGACATAGAAGATATATATTCTTGTTAATTTTCAAAACCACGTTGTTAGTCCAATCAGATATGTTTTGGTCACAGCCAATTTGTACTTAGAAATGATTGCAATGCATTTCAATTAAAAAGAAAGCTCTGAAATATAAAAATTACATGTATCTAAATGCCTCAATAACAAGGTAGAGGAATGATAACCATACATTTCTCAAATATATGTAGGTATGTTGTAAGATATATTAAGGAGTTGTTTATCTTATAGAGATATGAAACAAGGTCATGAATAAACTAAAATATTACTTGTGTAATTAGTTATAATAACTTTCAATTTGTCTCTCTAAATGCTAGCAGGGGAGGAAATGACAATTGACCAATACATCTTCATACTCTGTCCTGAGAAAAGAAAAGCAAAGTTAATTAATTATTAAGATTAATAAAAATGTGATGAGAAAAAAATGCTCTCAAAACAAAGAATGGCTTGAATTTAGGTCTCTTAAACCTATAAAATGCACTGCAAGAGCATGCCAAACCAGTCCTGGGAAGTTACACAAAAGTTACAATCACAACCAGAATGAGAGCTTATGAAATTGGTGTCAATAGAGATCCTGAGAAAATAGACACCAAAAACAAAGTCACAATAAAAAATAAAAAAGACAAAACACCCTAAAACATATAAAGTAACTAAAGACAGAAGCTGAAAATACCTACAAGTTAATATTTATTTACAATATTCACATCAAAAAGACAACAAAAATCATCACAATAGGCAATCAAAACACACCACGCAAAGTATCAAACTAGACTTAATTCCTTTTATGTCCAATGGAAAATAGATGCTCCAAGACCAAGTGCTCCTTTCACTGTAAAGTGACACAGACTAGAGCAATACAGAACAACAGCATGCACACAGGTGTGTTTATCTCTCAGTCTCTCAAAGTTTCAACTGATTAAACTCAAACACTTATACATTTTAGCTAGTCATCAATCAATGTTCACATAAACAATGAATGTTGAATAAAAACAGTTAACAAAAATCAATGTCATTATATCTGATGCATCAGTCAGTTTTATATTCCTTTACTAGTTTTAGTTTGTGTGTGTTCTGAAATGCAAAAATGAATATTCTAATACAGATGTGCAAAAAAAGTGCTGATAGTGATATATGTATACAAAATAATGCACATGAAAATTCATGTAGCAAAAGCGTTTTAAAATATAAAATAAAACCTGTTAATAATAATAATAATGACAATAGAGTGCTTCTTACAAAATTTTATAATTTTTACACATAAAATATTAACAAAAATCTTCATACAAACTGTTCAAGACACTGAGAGGACTGAAGATTATATAGCAAAACAAAAAATCCACAAACAGACTGACAACATGAAACAAATACAATGCAGTCTTGACATACCAAAGTTCAAGGAACCAACAGAAATTCAAAGTTATATATCCATTTAAGAAATTTCAAGCCATCCCACTTTTGGGATGAATGTAGTAAAACATGTAATTAGAAACAAGTTTGACAGGCATCTATGTTATAAACTTTAAGCATAATGATATAGTACCAAAATATAATTATTATGCTTGAAAAATTTTATGTTTTTGCTGTTTTAAAAATATGTAATAATGAAAATAAAAATATGAGAAATACCTCTATGGGTACCTGCCAAGTAACAGCTCAAAATATTGATACACTTAACAATCAGTGTTCAATCAGCATACCTAATACCAGCATAGGTAGAACAAAGTTACTAAGTGCTGAAGTGTCATTTGGATTCAATGGCATTATCTAGACTAAGAAATTACCATCTTTTAAACAAATATTTATACAGCCTAACATGTATTTTTGTTGCATATTTTCACCCAGAAAGCCCACAGCTTAGTCTGATAAGTGACAGTAAGGTTCAATGAATATTTTCAAATTTAATATATATGTCTCCTTACAAAAGTTGTTGGGGGGGTTAAATCTGTGATGATGATGAGAATAATATAAACTTAATGTAGATTAAAGGAGTTTTGTATGTTTCACAGTGGCTTTATTCTATCAAGGTGATTAAACTAATATCAAAATACTTTATTGCTATCATAACAGCTGAACCACTCCACTTTCATCATAGCACACGTAATAAATATAGTCATCACATGCTTAAAGAAACTGGATAATGATAAATTGAATTATCTGCTCTATATTTTATGACAATATTAAGAAAATCTTCAATATAAATTACCACTGATGCTTCCATACAACTTACAAGAAAGTTTGCTCAAATGGAGATTTTCTAGTATCTTGTAGAGTGTAGAACTCAGGATCATCAAAATAACAATGTTATTTAATATAGCAAATATTTGAAAAATCTTTCTTTGCTATACAGTATTAAAATTGCACTGTAAATATATTTTTGGAAAAAACACACATCAAAATAAATTAGATTTTATACATATGTACACAGTTGAATAAACAAATTGTTCAAAATGAATACACATGATTATAAATGCAAGATTTCAGCAGATATATACATTAAAACTAAATTAAATTAAATTAGCCATCAGTTAATGTTAATTTTTACACGGTTGTCAACAGTTAAAAAGAGAAGAAAGAATCCAACAACAGCACAGGTGCTATTTATAATCTGGCGGATCTGAATCCACTTTTGAAAACCCTGCCTTTCCCAGTACCAAATGTCTGAATCCACTAAGAATGTAGTCAGACTCAATGCTATTGCAGCACATAAAGACATATCACGCTGAAAGTATCCTGAAAAAAAGCTCAGTGCACAACCAGCCAGTATAAGAACAACAATATAACGCATATAATCACCACCAGGCATATGAGTATTGAATCCAAACTTATACTGTGATATGCTGTTGATGAGATAAACATATGCCATAAGGAACACTCCAAGACATATTTCCCCAAAACGCCGGAGCCAACCAGAAGAATATTTTGTGTTATGGATATATGCCAGCATCACAAATATACCCACACATCCTAACTGTCGTGATATCACTACAATCTGAAAAAAAATCAAAGAAGTGACTCAGTATTTAGGATATTCATGGAATTAAAAAAAACAATATTATTTACAACATAATTTGCAAGCAAGTTGGAGTCAAAAAAAAATATCAAGTGGGAATTCAGTGAATAAGTTAACATGATAGTGTTTGAAGTTAATTTGCTACTGGTGCTGCAATTTTAAATGGACAAATCTTTAAAATTAAATATATATATAATAAACAAATAAACAGTTATTAACAGGTAAATAAACACTAAAACAGGTAATATCAATAACTTTACCTCAAATGCCTTAAAGATTGTGTATCTGGTACATAGAAAAATCTCTTCTTAGATATATTATATGCTCTTTCAAATACTTATATTAAAAAAAAATATACACCAGGATTACAACAGCTGAACCACTCCACTTTCATTATAGCACATGCAATGTAATAAATAATTTAAATAGTCATCATATACTTAGAGAAACTGGATAATGATAAATTGAATTATCTGCTATATATTAAGAATATATCATTTATATGACAATATTAAGAAAACCTTAATATTCTCTTAATTAACTTAATAATAGAAAATCTAACAATAATTTACAATCAATTAAAATCTAAATAAATCCATTTGTATCAGACAAAAGAAGTATATTTTTTCTTTAAAATGCCTTGATTGAAAAAAAAGTCATAGAAAATTATAAAAATTGTGCATACACTTCAGCCAGTGAAGTTTCTTTTTTAAAAAAATAAGGGAGGGAGGGTTAATAGTATTTCAATCCTTTTAAGTTATAACTAGATTTGGAGTCACACTCATAGTTTTAAAATACTCCCACTGTCCCAGGATGTATATTAAACAGATGAACTAAAAATGCAATCAATATCTGCTGTTAAAAAACAGTTCTATAAATGCTGATGTGATTAGAACTTGAATGTAATTACCTGTTGCCATGGTAAGTAGTTCCAGAGAGGGTTAATACAGAAACTGACTGCTAACAAAGCCTGCAACCCTGCATACACAAGACATGCCTCTTTCCGTCCAATACGAGCTGACAGTAGAACACCACAGGCAATGCAAGCCAGAAGATATATATAAACCAGCTTAGGGTTAATGGGAGGTGAACTGAAATATAGCAGTTATTTGAAAATAATTAAAATATTGAGCACTGATGCATGACTTGAAATTTACATTTAACTTTTTTTTCTTTTGGGAAATTATCTACGGTCGTCATCACTAATCAGGGATTAATGTAATAAATAGCATTACACATATGCCAAATTTAATTCAATAATTTCATTTAATTAATGGAAATTTAAGTTTTATGTGAAACATAAAAAGCATACTTTTTTCCTTTTTGTGTGTGTATATGTGATGCAGGTGATGTTATTTAACTGGTGGAACCAAAACCACAGGTACATTATATTTTCTGATTAAGATGTACATTTGTCTAATCTTGATTCTATTATTTCTGCAATAATCAGAAGCAGAACTAGTATAGTACAACTAACGCGTTAACTGCTATGAGTTAAGTCATAACAATTCCGAACACTCAAACAGACATTTTAAGATTAACTTTATTTTTACAGGAAATAGCAATGAGTCTTACCTCTCTTTTGAAGCTCGCTCAGCAAAGAGCATCAACAAAGAAAGGGCGTCCAGCAAAGGAAATTTAAAGAGAAGAAATTCCGCACAACTTTTCACAAAGTTGCTGAGGGAAGCCATCTTGTTCTAAAGGCAAGAAAAGTTACCTCCCTCTTTTACCGTACAAATCTCTATCTGAATATATTTATGAATATCTATGAATACCGTAGAGGCGTAGAGCCACGGTTTCCAAAGTGTGCGCCGCAGCTTCCTCCCAGGGGCGCCGGGAATCATTACAAATTTTTTCATAATTTTATTTCAATTCGCTGATGTCTTAAACATATATTAAACCTTTTATGCCCAATGTTTATTCGTAGCACCTCGGTGTTTTATTTCTTTTACCTAATAAAATCATTGGCTGCCACTATTTCGCAAACTGCACTTGTTAAAATTTGACACAGGGAGCCTTGGGGAAAAACTGGATTTAGCAAGGGCGCCGCGAATCGAAAAAGTTTGGGAACCACTGCCATAGAGCTATTTAGCTTCCAAAGAGAGAAGGTTGTAAACAGAGTTTACATAATTTGCTTCGTCACATACTGAGAGAGTACTACCAGTATGGTGCCCAGATTTCTTAATTATTGGCAAAATTTTATAGGAATGTCACAGGTGTTAATTAATTGTTGAAGAGAATTTTAAATATGAGATTTTATTTTTTAGAAGTAAACAGAATGGCTTCGGTCTCAGACTATCTCATCTTTCTTCTACAGCTTGTTGATTTCGTCCTTGATGTCTTTGTGTTCGACAGTAGCATTAATTTCTACAGCTTGTTGATTCCATCCTTCATGTTTTTGTGTTCGACAGTAGCATTAATTTCCTGGAGAGGTAATTAAAACCATAATTAGAACCATAAAACTGAGCGTCATCAATCGTGTGACATTGCATGACGACTGATGAAGCTTGTAAAGATGAGCTTTAAATGTAATCTTAAAAATTTATGATTGCATCTAACTACTTACAACATTTAATCACTTATCACTGCTACCTTTTAAGAAACTGAACAGTCTTAAATGGTATAGCAGATTTGTCTGTCTATTCAGTAGCCAATACCGAGTCATTTAGTAAGGTTTGAAACTTAGACCCAATGGTTGGCAGTTGTATAAGGTGCTTTAAAAAGATATTTATACATACCACCTAAATGCAATTGAGGTAGAAACAGAAAGAGGAAAATATTGTTCATTTTACTCTGAAAGTTATCCTTAAAATCAGTTTCTGATTTAATAACAGATATAATCTCCCAATCAGGTAACTATGATGTACTCTCTTCTTTCAGTATGGCTATCCTCTCTATCATCTTAATTAGTTACCTTTCAGTACGGCTATCCTCTCTATCATCTTAATTAGTTACCTTTCAGTACGGCCATCCTCTCTATCATCTTAATTAGTTGCCTTTCAGTACAGCTATCCTCTCTATGATCTTAATTAGTTACCTTCTTTATCATCCGAATTAGCTTTTAAATGTTATCTATTTGGACTGCCGTACAGTATGGTATGCCAGGGGAGATTACTGTATTTTATATATGTCTTGATGGGTGGGATGGAGTTAAATTACTTTCTAACAGAATAGACTATCAAAATTCTCTGCTCTTAATGTGGAAGGGTAAGTTTGAAATATTCAACTTTTAACATCCAGCTGTGTAAGAATTGGCAAAAGCCACCCCACCCACCCCGCCCTCCAATTTTTTGGGTTTGTTTTAGTATACTGGAATGTGAGTAATAAGCAGTGGCAATAGAGTGTAAAGGAAGTAACAGTAACTACCAATTATAAACTACCCAACTCCTCTTTCTTGTTGCGACAACAATCTGTAGTTACTGCCCTTTGTTAATGGTGCAGAAACAAAGCCATACATTTCATACACACTCACATCGATAAATGAAGACTATTGTTACATTCCCCGATATTTATTTAAAGACCCTGTTCAGAATTAAGATTTTAGTTAATTAAATTCCTTTCTACTTATTCTGACAACAGACCCGTTGCCCAAATTCACCCTTCAGTCTAATTAAAATTAAGAAGTATTATTGCTTCCATCATCCACAGTATCATTACTTTCATGATTCAGAAGTATTATTGCTTTCATCTGCAGTATTATTGCTTCCATTTCATCCAGTGTCCAGAAGTATTATTGCTTCCATCATCCAAAGTATTATGACTTCCATGGTCCAGAAGTATTATTGCTTCCATCATCCAAAATATTATTGCTTTCATCGTTCGAAGTATTATTGCATCCATCGCCAAGAAGTATTATTGACTACATCGTCCGAAGCATTATTGCTTACATTGTCCAGCAGTATTATTTTTTCCTATAATTCACAAGTATTAATGCTTTAACCGCCCAGAAGTAGTATTGCTTCCATTGTCGATAAGTATTATTACTTCCATCGTTCAGAAGTATTATTGTTTCTATCACTGATAAGTATTATTGCATTTCATCTACAGATTTATTATTACTTCCATCGCCCAAATATTATTGCTTCCATCGTCCAAAGTATTATTGTTTTCATTGTCCAACGATATTATTGCTTCTATCTTCCAAAGGTTTAGTGCATACATCGTCTGAACTATTAGTGTTTTCATCGTCCGAAGTATTAATACTTCCATCGTCCAGAAGTATTATTGCTTTCATCACCCAGATGTATTATTGCTTTCATCGTCCAAATTGTTCGGAAATATGTCAGAATAATGGTCAAATCTGCTGTGTTCAAGAGTAAATGTCCGTCTTATAATGACTAGCTTGGTTTGTGACGTGTTGTCTGGCCCTGTCTATTTCTCATCGATCTGTTTTTAATCAGTTTTGAAAACAACCAAAACTGAACGTTCATCCTCCTCCTGTTTTGAACGCTTAACTCCTACCTCCTAAAACCTCTCACTAAATGCTTTGTTCCTACGTTATCTAAAACCTCTCACTAAATGCTTTGTTCCTACCTTATCTAAAACCTCTCACTAAATGCTTTGTTCCTAACTTATATAAAACCTATCACTTAAGGCTTTGTTCCTACCTTATCTAAAACCTCTCACTAAATGCTTTGTTCCTACGTTATCTAAAACCTCTCACTAAATGCTTTGTTCCTACGTTATCTAAAACCTCTCACTAAATGCTTTGTTCCTACGTTATCTAAAACCTCTCACTAAATGCTTTGTTCCTACGTTATCTAAAACCTCTCACTAAATGCTTTGTTCCTACCTTATCTAAACCTCTCACTAAATGCTTTGTTCCTACTTTATCTAAAAGGTCTCCCTAAATGCCGTGTTCCTACCTTATCTAAAAACTTTCCCTAAATGCCTTGTTCCTACCTTATTTAAAACTCTCCATAAATGCTTTTTTTCCCTACCTCTCCCTAAATGCTTTGTTCCTATCTTATCTAAAAATTCTCCCTAAATGTTTTGGTTCTCATTTGTGAAATCAACGCATGTTGGAAGCGAATGCAAGACCATAGTCACAGTTCTCTTTTCCTGCATACGTGAATGCCAGTCCAGCTAATATAAATAATATTAATATAATAATAATAATATCTATGTCAATAATATCTATGTCTCATGGACCTCGAGTTGTTGTCACGACTATTGTTGCTGAAAAAGACGCCTAAATAATTAGAATTTGTTATATCGAGAGCAATATTCTACAACGTTCGACTGTTTGACACCAACTCAAACACAAAGGTCTGTTACTAGTCTAGCTCTTCCGATGTCAATTTGTTTGAAGAAGGCCCAAAGCAGGCGCTTAACAAAACCTTAACTACCCTTTCATCTCCCGGCAGAGATAAGGTGGAGCACTCTGTAGCTTTTAATATCCCTTATATGTCTTATCGCAGTAAGGGTCGTCATATTTTGCGACAAAGCTAAAATGAAATTGCAACTACCCCTCTGCACAATACGTTTTGCCAAACTTATTAGTGATACACATGTCAGAGTGATACGAGGTGCGTCTTGAAGTCCACCCCAACTGATCGACTGACCACAGCGTCATTGGTGATATCTAGAATTAATGATCGCGTTTTGTATCTATCACTTTCTCGAGATTCACGGTCTTTGTTTTTAAGACTTCCGGTAATCGGTGACGGCCGTGAAAGGCAACGACATAATGAGACCCTATCAGAGTGAAATGTAAGCAAACTGGAAGGTCATTGGGTCTGAGATCATAATGTATAATCTTTGTAATATTGATATACGTTTTGGCATCGGCATTTTCTTATTAGGAGATTATAGGAAGCATTTCATGCAGCTAAAATAAGCATCATTAATATTGTTACTTTACATTTCATAAACAATCCTACAGTTCACCATTGTATTTTTTTAATGCATAAATGTTAAGCCTTCATAACGGTTATGTTAGACTCAGGTCTGTTTTGGTTGTTTTTTCGTAAAGTCCTTTAAATTACCTACTCAAATTAGAAATTATTATGCAGACATCAAAGAGAAATATTTAAAAAAAACATGTAGATAAGCATAGAAATAAAGAAGAAACAGAAAAGAAACAAAATATGCCCCTCTCTTTTCTCTCTCTAAAAATCATTTCACCATGGGCACAGGAATACTGTTGCACTACATATAATGAAACGTTTTGATTGATGGATTATTTGATTTCTAATTAACGGTCCACCACCAAGATGCGTTGATTTCACAGACGGAACTATTTGTTCGATATCGGAGCACAAATGACATGACGTCATCGAGATCCCGTAAGCACTCATCAGTAGAAGAGGCAGCAATTATAACTTTAGCTTGCAAAAGTTACACTTATGCTAGCAACAAGTTATCGGATCAACCGGGTCAAAACAAGTTCTGCATTTTTTTTGTGGTAACCTAGTGAGCGTCATGAGCGTGTCATCTGTACCAAATGGAATAGGGAGTTCAAAGTGCGCCAACTTGATGCCTTCATATTGCAAACCTACAGGCAGACAACAGTGCCAAAATTGTGTAGGATGTAAGAATGCTGAGTGGATATAATTTACTAATTTATATATTTAATTTGACAGGAATTACCTCCCTTTTGACAGTACTGGACAGCCCTGGGAATAACGATCATGATAGTTGTGGAGTAGATCGAAATGTATGCTGGGCATGAGAGTTATTCCCACATGACATAATAAACAGTCAAAATCACTTTAGAAACTAATAAAATTAAATGCAGAGACAGATGTGCATAATCTCGTCTCAGTTGTTAATAATAACATAATATTGACACATTTTATTATCTATACATTTAAATCATAGTGCGTGGAGGGCCGCAAGTCAGATTGCACATGGATAGCTCAGTAGGAAAAAAAACAACACAAATAATGAAATAAAGACCTCTGGAGGCCGCACAGAGCCCTGTCTCGGGCCACGGTTTGTACACCCCTAATTTAGATTAATGAAATGTGCATACGTTTAAATTATATAAACAGACAGTAAAAACTAATTTAATTGCAAATTCTATCTGTGATATTAAAACTATTATAATTGCAACTTACATCCGTGATACTATGTGCATACTTGATTCAAGCATGTGTGTTGGGACTGTGTGTGTGTGTGTGTGTGTGTGTGTGTGTGTGTGTGTGTGTGTGTATGTGTGTGTGTTTGAGTGTGTATGTGTATGTGTGTGTGTGTGTGTGTGTGTGTGTGTGTGTGTGTGTGTGTGTGTGTGTGTGTGTGTGTGTGTGTGAATACATTTAACAATACTGGTGCACTCTATAAAGTAAAAGCCCTATGGCAGACTCTCTCTCTCTAACATATTTTGTTCATTCATTCTTAGTAAATGTTGAGTTTATCTTATAAATGGAAAGCAGCCGTGAAAGCGTGTAATAGTTGACCTCACTTATTTGAAGCAACAGTTGTTTTGTTGTCTAATATAAGGCAACAGTTGTATGCTAGCCAGCTTTTTTTTTTTACTAGACAACATATTGTGAGGTAATTATGCTGTATACTAGCTTACGTCACGAATGTGAGGTAACTTCGTTGTATACTAGCTCTATAGTGAGTTAACGTTGCACACTTGCTGACGTCACTAAAGTGCGGTTATTTGGTTTGTTACAGTTTTCAGTTTTCTTCCAGCGTCGCTGATTTCGTAGATAAGCGCGAGCGCCAAGAGATATATATATGTTTAATAACACAAAGTAAAGAGAACGGAAGGGAAAGACATATTTGGTAGACTTGTTTAGGGAGGGTTAAGGTTTTGGTGGGTTTTGTGGGTATTTCCAGGTGTTATTATGCGCACACAGCTACCAACAGACACAGGCTCAGTTTTAACAGCTATAGAATCTTTAGCTTCAAATGACTGAATCACCACCTTTACTGTGTGTCCTTGAAAACTTCTGCTAGGTGAGGGGCGCTGAGAGAAAAGTGGCGAATTTATGAACTGAACGAACGAAGGCTCTTGATGCCAATACTTTGGTCTATGATTTATAAACCCTCAATGATGTCTAAAAATCACCAATGACGACTTTAGAACAGAAAACCAGAAAATCTTAAGTTTGATCAGGCTAATAAATATTAAGTTAGTGGTTCTACTGTAAAAATGAAGAGAAAATAATGACAATAAACATTGCCATCTTATATTTTCTTGCTCCGACAATATTTTATTGAAAGTCAACAATGTCCTTATAGCAGGACCTCTGAACTAGCGTTGCCGTTCTCAGGATTCCGAAGTGGCCTCCCCTGACTGTTTAAGTGGCGCTTGTTACCAAGCATAGTTTAAATGGCTGATTCACAATGTTTAGTAGAATTAACGTAAAATATTATGTTAACTGATTTCAGCGTAGTTTCATAATTGACTATAATCCGGAGAAACAGACAAGTGTCCAAAATAGTGGAGTTATTTTGTTAGCTTAAGAGTGACAGAATATCCTACTCTGAATACTTGGTTATCACAATGCTCGGCTACCAGGTTCAACATACTCAACTACCTGCTCTGATGAACATCAGTAATACTTTATTTTCTACTGACAATTTCCCGTCCCTTTCTTTTTTAAAATAGCAATTGTAATTTTGTAAAATGATCTCCTGAAATGCATTGCGTAAAAAAACAACTATCAATCAACCAATCTACATATTTTAAAAAAAATCTCCGAAACAAAATGTGTCAATAAACGGTAAACCAGGCAATCTTTATTAAGGTGTCTCACAGGACTGTTCTCAGAAAAGTTTTATTTACATGTCCACAATTTATATCCTGTGTAAAAAGTTACCACTCTGTATCCTATCACTTGTTCGCTGATGACACGTGTACAAATTAAGTTGCCCCAGTACAATTGCTTCCACCACTCAGAACGAAGAGAAATGTGTTTCTCGTGCTGAATTCTTGGATAACGGGCAGTAAGTTATAAAAGAATGATACTACAAAACTGAAATAAGTCTTCTTATTTCTGAAAGAGTTTCTAAATCCTTTCTCTGCCATAGTCAAACAGTAATGATGACTCCCAGTATATTTAGTTTGTAGAACATATAGACACCTATCTCTTTCTCCCCCTCCCCTTTCTTGCAGCAGCATACCTTCACTACTTAAAGAGCAGTCTGTTCGGATCTGTCAAATGGCCATCATTCATTTGCCAACCAGAGTAGATCTATCGAGACTTTATTCCCTTTCGAGCTGAGATACATGAGATATGGTCATTTAGAACTGAGATACCAGAGACATGGTCATTTTGTTAATCAGTGAGATACAAGACATATGGTCAATTTGAGCTGAAAAATAAAAGACCTGGTCATTTAGAACTGAGGTAAAAGTGATAAAAGTGGTAAAAGTCATTTTGTCAATTAGATGAGATACAAGAGACATGGTCATTTAGAGCTGAGATATAAGAGACAAGATCATATTGAGTTCAGATACAAGAGACACGGACATGTTGAAGAGTATTCTCAAGAAATATCTTATTACTCAACAAGGACTAATGTGTCTTCTGTGTCACTGATGGTAAAAGTGTACATTTGAAAATAAATTTTATGTGTGTTTCTTTTGTTAAATATAAATTCTAGCCATGTTCTCTCTTTCTCTCTCTCTCCCTTGTTACTTTGTACATGGATTTATTTTGTTTCATAATATTATGATTACTTTTCTTATAGGCTAAAGTACTTAGATAGCTAGACAGACAGACAGACAGACAGATAGATAGATAGATAGATAGATAGATAGATAGATAGATAGATAGATAGATAGATAGATAGATAGATAGATAGATAGATAGATAGATAGATAGATAGATAGATAGATAGATAGATAGATAGATAGATAGATAGATAGATAGATAGATAAATGAGTGTGCATAGGCCTGCGAAACTGCAAGACATAACTGTATGAAATGTTATTGCTTCATAAAGATTTCAACACATTTTAGTTTAATCCGAAGTGACCATTCAATATTTACGCGCACGCACACACACACACGCTCGCAGAGTATACTTGAAGACAGGTTGGAATCAACGTTTCTATCTAAGGTGATCGGCTCAACAGCCGCACAGCTCATTAGAAAATGCCGCGCAGCAGTTTCAAAATTCCGCTCACAAGTTTTGGTGCATTCGTAATCGAAGCATAACATTTTCATTGCGATAAAGTTTAAAAACTATACATGATTTTAAAGCCATATATCTTATTTAATATAAAAAAACATTATTACAAACGTCAGTAGTTACAATTTACAATCACAAACGTTTCTGAAAATGTTTTGCTCACGCGGAAACGAGGCTGCTCAAACAACTGCCAGTTCCGCTCACACTGGGGAAAAAATTAGAGGGCAATATATTATTTTTTTAAAAGTTACTCTTCATAGTTGTTTTTTTACTTCATTATACATATCGAAAGCAGAATCACCTAGTATATCGACTCTTTTTTATATAATTATTTTTAACCTGGAGAGCAAATTTGCTTGGCGGTTCAGCGATCGACAGGTATTCAGTTTCTGAAGACAACATTTGTCTCAGCAATACTACTTATTGTAGTAGCAAGCATTTGTTTCCCCTAATATCCAAACGCACATATTGCCAGTACAAGTCCTGTACACTGTACAGTATACACTAATTAAAGTTTCGACAACTTGAAAGAAAAACAACTAATCCACGTAGAAAGCACGACGGAGTATGCGCGGTATGGTTACCTCCCCTGAACAATAAACTGAGTAATTTGGTCATAATTAGGGGAGCTGCTATGCGTAGCGAGGTCTAATTACTCGCAAGCGGGTGATTAGAGTTCCAGTCTCATCCCATCGATTGTTGTATCTTTTAAAAGTTTTTTTTGGGGGTAGTTGGGTAGTGGGGGGTGGGCGGTTTATCAACATTCACACCCTGGCTTGTGATTATCCAATGTGCTCTAAGGGAAGATCGTTCATATTTTAATTAGAATGAAGTGCTAAGTGAATTGCTGTTGTTGAAAAGATCAAAAAGAATTTGTTTTGTTGTTTGTGCATTGACCTTATTCAGCACTGAGTATTCTTTCTTCAGAGAGAAAAATAGCATATATTTTATCAATTCCAATTTTATTTTCTGTTCAAGCGCAAATGGTGTGACGTGCTTTTCCCTGCGTTCGGGTGATAGTTGTGTGCTCGTGCTCATTTGTGTCAGTATAGTGATTAAAGATATACAAATTTATGTCTACACTTGTCTCAGTATAGTGATTAAAGATATACAAATTTATGTCTACACTTGTCTCAGTATAGTGATTAAAGATATACAATTTTATGTCTACACTTGTCTCAGTATAGTGATTAAAGATATACAATTTTATGTCTACACTTGTGTCAGTATAGTGATTAAAGATATACAATTTTATGTCTACACTTGTCTCAGTATAGTGAGATTTACAATTTTATGTCTACACTTGTCTCAGTATAGTGATTAAAGATATACAATTTTATGTCTACACTTGTCTCAGTATAGTGAGATTTACAATTTTATGTCTACACTTGTCTCAGTATAGTGATTAAAGATATACAATTTTATGTCTACACTTGTGTCAGTATAGTGATTAAAGATATACAATTTTATGTCTACATTTGTTTCAGTATAGTGATTAAAATATACAATTTTATGTCTACACTTGTCTCAGTATAGTGAGATTTACAATTTTATGTCTACACTTGTCTCAGTATAGTGATTAAAGATATACAATTTTATGTCTACATTTGTGTCAGTATAGTGATTAAAGATATACAATTTTATGTCTACACTTGTGTCAGTATAGTGATTAAAGATATACAATTTTATGTCTACACTTGTGTCAATATAGTGATTAAAGATATACTATTCTATGTCTACAGACACCTCTTTCGAGATTATTACACCCGGCTGACTCCCCACTGCATGCCTGCTCCTGCTGCAACCCGACAACTCAAATCGAGCAATTGTCCACGTGAACAAGTGCGTATTTAGCTCTCCTAGCTTTCATCGAGCTAATTGGCGTTTGCGGGTGGTAACATCAGCGACACACAGTATACTAAAAGGTGGCTGGAATGCGATGTCCCTACTCAACGAATAGAAGGCATACGGATAGGTGTGACACGTTTATGGCTCTTCCCTGACTTTCTGTCCCCGACTGTTTGCTCTCAGTCGCAGTTGGGAACTGGCTTGGCATAAAAGGCGAGACAACTCTCTCCTAATGCTTGGATCCCCCTTTGCGGCTGTCTTAGATTCTTGTTGTCATGGCGAGTTCATGCTGGAAGCACTGCTTCAGACTGGCTATTTTTGTCTTTTGAGGGATGTTCTTAGAGCTAATAATTATTTTTAAAAAAAACAAAACTTCTGGATTGCTCTGTTATGAATATTTAAGACTATGCAATATACTTAAAATTAAATTAAGACTAGAAATCGACCTTCCTTCCTTCCTTCCTTCCTTTCTTTCTTTCTTTCTTTCTTTCTTTCTTTCTTTCTTTCTTTCTTTCTTTCTTTCTTTCTTTCTTTCTTTCTTAATAGCCCCCAAATAATCAGCCCCTTAAAATTCTTCACAACTGCCCATCTTTCTGTAACAGTTCTCTTCTGCCAAGCTTTTCTAAATGTCCCTTGGACCCATATTAAATCTAGATTTATTTGGCATAATCTTTTAAGTGGTTTTCAATGTATCCATGGCACCGAACCTTGTCAGCGATCGTCTGTCTCATGTGATTGCAAGAATTCACACTTCATATTCCTTCATTTAATGTAAGTATTCACAAGTCACGCGCCTTCATAAGAATTAACATTTGACAGTCCTTGATTTAATGTAGTACTGCACGATTCACATCCCTTCATTTAATGTAAGAATTTACATCTCGTATTTCTTACATTCAATCAAGGACTATAATTCACATTCCTTCATTTATTGTGAGAATTCATATTTCACATTCCTTCACTTAATGTATGAATTCATATTTCACATTCCTTGATTTAATGCAAGAATTCGCATTTCACATTATTTGATTTAATGTAAAAGTTCAAATTGTGCAGACCTTGATGTAAAAGAATTAAAATTCTTGATTTAATGTAATAATTTACACTTCACATTTTTTCCTTTTAATCAAGAATCCGAATTCCTTGATTTATATTTTGAATTTACATTCCACCTTCCTTTATTTAATGTAATTCTTTCAAATTTTACATTCCTTGATTTAATGTAAATATTAATTTTTCACACTTCCTGATTTAGTGTAAGAATTTGTATTTCACATTCCTTTATTTAATGTAAGAATTTTTATTTTATACTTCTTAAATAATTCAATGTAAGAATTCATAGTTTACAATCTTTGATTTAATGTAAGATTTTCGATTTTCGTGCTCTCTGATTTAATGTATTTATTTTTCGCACTCCCTAATTTACCTGTTGCCCTGGATACAGATGACCATGACCTATAACTGTCCAAGCAGAATGTAGTTTGAGGACTGTCGTGCCAAGGCTTACCTGATTTACCTGTTACCCTGGTTACAGCTAACCAATTCAACTGTCCAAGCAGAATGTAGTTTGAGGACTGTCGTGCCAAGGCTTACCTGATTTACCTGTTACCCTGGTTACAGCTAACCAATTCAACTGTCCAAGCAGAATGTAGTTTGAGGACTGTCGTGCCAAGGCTTACCTGATTTACCTGTTACCCTGGTTTACAGCTAACCAATTCAACTGTCCAAGCAGAATGTAGTTTGAGGACTGTCGTGCCAAGGCTTACCTGATTTACCTGTTACCCTGGTTACAGCTAACCAATTCAACTGTCCAAGCAGATTGTAGTTTGAGGACTGTCGTGCCAAGGCTTACCTGATTTACCTGTTACCCTGGTTTACAGCTAACCAATTCAACTGTCCAAGCAGAATGTAGTTTGAGGACTGTCGTGCCAAGGCTTACCTGATTTACCTGTTACCCTGGTTACAGCTAACCAATTCAACTGTCCAAGCAGAATGTAGTTTGAGGACTGTCGTGCCAAGGCTTACCTGATTTACCTGTTACCCTGGTTACAGCTAACCAATTCAACTGTCCAAGCAGAATGTAGTTTGAGCACTGTCGTACCAAGGCTTACCTGATTTACCTGTTACCCTAGAATTAGGTACAGCTGACCGAATCAGCTGTCCATGCAGGTTGGAGTTTGAGCACCTGATTCTTCAACTGAATAAAACAGACTTAGAAAGAGAACAGCTGACATCAATATTAAGTTGTTAAAGGTGACCTTGAAGATGAGCCTTGGTCTTCATATTCCTCATTCGACACAAGTCCTATTCTTATTTTATCTCGCAAGTTGCACACTGTTGCACATCCAATTCAACAACTCTGGCTGCCAAATAAAGTTAATTCCATCATTCACACACACGCGCGCACACATACGCACACAATTGTATTTTGCATATCAAGTCAAGAATGATTTATAATCATTTTATAAGTGAAGGATGGTTTATAATATGAGCTAATACATTATGATAAAACCTATTCTAATTCTTATTTGCTGACATTTTAATCTCAGAATTCCCCATCTTTGCCACATTCAATAAACAATAAATATCAATGATACTCTTCTCCCCCATAAAAAGTAAATAAATAATAATAATAATCAGCCATTTCAAAGTCTTAGCGCCACATAGGTAAAATTGATACTTTCCTTTAATACATCCCAGAAAATTCTGAATATAATCATGGCATTAAATCTTCGACTGACTCGCAGTACCCCGATAAGTCATCCTTTTTCAGCGAATGTGTTTAGTACTATTGAAACTCCACTATTATAAAGCTGTTCTTTCAGCCCTTCCCCTCCCTCCCTCCCTCTTATCCCGTGCCGTATATGATGTAGAAGAAATTGCCATTGTATCAAAAATTGCATCATGTCTGAAACTGTGCAGCTTCAGTTATTCTCACATGATTGTTAAAGGACCTTTCCCTTAAATGACGCAAGAATTTGTTGTGAGAGGTGGTTGTTGGGGATGTGGGTGGGGCATCTCATAGTATGGAGATTAGTATCCTCGCTCTTAGTTGAACTAAGTCTGGAGACAATGTGAATTAAGTCAAGAGACAATGTGAATTAAGTCAAAAGACAAGGTGAATTAAGTCAAGAGATAATGTGAATTAGGTCAAAAGACAAGGTGAGTTAAGTCAAGAGATAATGTGAATTAGGTCAAAAGACAAGGTGAGTTAAGTCAAAAGATAATGTGAATTAAGTCAAGAGATAAATTAAATCCAGAGATTAGGTGAATATAGGTAAGTTGCATAAATCGAGAGACAAGGTGTGGATGAGTAATTTGCTTGTCCCTCTTTTTAAATTTAACTATTATATGGTTTGTTAAATGTCAATGTGAATTGACCTGGTACTGCACATTATGATATTTTTGTAAGTATCAGAGTTAGAATAACAACTCAGATAAAGAATATGCTAGAACTTGCTGATGTAATCCAAACCAGTCCAGAGTGGATGAGTAGTTTTTGCTATCCAATAGTTTAAGATTTACAAATAACGAACTAACTGATAGACAGAGACTGAAACTCACATGTTGAAGAAAGTTCTATATTTTAATCACTTTGATTTTGATGTTACTCAAGTCTGCTCATGTAAAGACGATTATTAGTTTAATGGTGAGTTAACAGATTGATTGAGAGAGAACAGACTTAGAAATATTTCATACACTTTGCTATTGATATATCTGTTATTTAATGTAAAGATGTATTGTGTGAAAAGACTATTATTTCTATAGTTGTGAATTATGATACTTGTATGTAATATGTTAAGCACATGACATTATTTCTAGCAGAAACATGTTTGTAATTGATTATGTTGTATCTATTATGCTGTACACATGTATTGGGCTATAAATACTGTTACATGAATTGTAAGTTGAAAATGATTGTAAGAAAGAATAGAGTTTGGAAATTGGAAATTTGGAACTTAGCATTGTCTCCTGATTATGTTTTAGGAAAGAAGCAAGCCTTTTATTTTCCTTCCTATTTCTCCCCTGGTTTCTTTGTATGCTTTTATTTTCCTTCCTTTTTTCTCCCCTGATTTCTTTGTATGCTTTTATTTTCCTTCCTTTTTCTCCCCTATTTTTTTGTATGCTTTTATTTTCCTTCCTATTTCTCCCCTGGTTTCTTTGTATGCTTGTGGTGGATTAGAGAAGTATCCTAGCAGAGTGGATTTTACTTTTTAAGTTTCAATCGATGACTTAAAAATAAATAAATATACATGCTGAATTAAGCAAAGAAAGAAATAATAGTGAAATAAATTTTTAAATACCTGTCATTATAATTGAGTTTCGATGAATTTATACTAAAACAATCCCCTTAAAGCCTTTCTTTTGATGACATTTCCTTTTAACTCCATTTCTGAAGTCAAGGTAATTGTCTCCCCTCTTGGGTCATTAGTTTATGGCCACCTCTATACCTGTCACTGCGCTCTCCAGCAGGTGCGCGGGGATTCGATCACGCTGGCGTGTGTGTTATACGCGCAAAGTGCACGGCCACTGCCCACCTATTTCACCCCTCCTCGGACTCGCAAGGTGTCAAGTGGTTGCGGCAAGTGCTGGATTTCACGGGTCTTGGACCTGGGCCCAGGATCGTAACTTAGTTTTGCCCTTCTGGGACAAAGAAAAGGAAGGTGGGCTGTTCTGTTTGATGGCTAGAAGGATACAATCAAAATGAAACTGACGAGGGGAGTTGTTTGATTAGGGTTTCACTGCCGGACAAGGTCAGGAGATAGTGGGGTGGGGGTGGAACTTGGAGTGGCAATGAAATGGTGATGTGGCGGTTGCGGTGGTCAGAGTGGGATCAACTCGAGTGTTTCACTGTTTAGGTATCTCAAGTTTGATTCCCTGAAAATTGTCACTAAGGCGTATTGTTACGTGTGAGTGCATGAACAGAAGAAGACGAAAAAACGCAGTGTTTGTTATTTACTGCCTTGCCTGGCTACTGGAGACTAACCCCGTCTCTCAGCCATAGGCGCACACAAATAACAAACGCAAGGACGCACAATGAAGATGACGCAAACAACCTGTCTAGCCTTAGGGTAAACACGTAATAATTAGTAACTAGCTCAAAGTCCCCGACTTCCGTGGTGAATGCAGTCCCTTTAATACAGATGTATATTTGACATAAAGGGACAATAAGGGAGAGTCAAGAATGATAAAATTAAAAAAGTTTAATAAAGGAGTAAAATAAAATGGTAAACG